>PVIU01002613.1:94825-125640 GCA_004026605.1 Ondatra zibethicus | reverse complement strand
TTTCAAAAAAACTAAGATGGGGAGTGACTGAAAATGACAATGGTGCTGACCTCTCTCTCCACACATTTTAACTCTTTCTCTGTCTCTTTTCCTGTCTCTCTCACACACACTCCTACAGATAAACAAAAATTATCTCCCACATATGTTCTTACATGAATTTTGTATCTGTACATAAATTTTAAAATATAACATTTAATTGTTAAGTTAGGAGCATAGGGAATGGATTATATTATTATACTGTCTAAAAGTATAACCAGAAAGCCTGGCATGGTAGTGCACCTTTAATGCCAGCACTCAAGATGCAGAGGCAGGTGGAACTCTGTGAGTCTGAGGCTAGCATAGTCTAATAATCTATAGGTGAGTTCTGAACAACTAACACTGATAGAGAAGACCTGTATGTATATATATATTCAGAATAATATTAAGATCAATAAAATGAATGGTTATATATGGTATATACTATAGAAACATGTACAATAGTAGCACATATACCTATATATTTATGTGATGATTTACTAATTAAAAGAAATAACAGAATGTGATTATGATTCATAATAGTTGTTGAACTCAGTAAATAAAGAACAATTATCTTATCAAGAAACATATGAAAATAGAAAGAGCTAGAAATGATAATGTGATTTGTTCTTCCTTCAATTATTAAAAACATTTTTTCTATTGGTAGATAAAATCTGTGAAGCACTAAAGACAGAAGTTCTATATATATTAATCTATCAATTCCATAAATCAGTGATATCATCATATTGAAATTTATAATTTTCAAGTGGTTATGAATGCCTGTAAAAAAAATTGGAAAAAAAAAGAACTCTCTGACAACATTAAAGAGAAGTTGTGCTCTTGTAAATATAAAGAATCACTCTCATTGCTTACTTTCTGAAAGAATGTATACAAGTTATATTCATGTACAGTAAGAAAAAATTAACATTAGTGTAAAAACTAAAACAAGCCAAGGTGGAGTTCCTTATATAGAAACATATAAGATTTCCAAACTGAAATACAAAATTCTACATATTGTTAGCACCCTATATTGTCCAACTTTAACAATTTTGAAGAGGAAATGAAATTTTAATAAAAGGATTAAATATGCACTTTCAAAAAAGAATCAATGAATATAAATAGATATAATAGTTGTATTTCTGCTTGAATGGGCATTTAGAAATTGGATCTCTGAGAATTCATTCTATGCTTGGAGTTCTGCAGCTTTGCTGACGTAGGGTAGATTTGAAGTTATGGCCAAAGGAATGGGATCGTGGTGCAAGACGAAAAATACATAAACAGTAAATAAAAGAGAAAGTTAAAAAGAAAGGCTGTCTTATGGACATGGGAAAGAGTCAGGTAAGGGACGGAGATGAGCCGAAGATGTCAACAGTCCGAGGATATGCTTACTTGTTTCTCAGTGATCACGTCTAATACATAATGACAAACACTTATTTAACTTTAGATACATCAGTCTCCAAAAAATATTCTTTGCTTTAGTTCCATTGTTAAATACCACGATCCATTTGTGAACACTGTGTTTGGAATATACATACATACACACAAACACACACATAGGAAACTATGATTTTATTCTTTGTTTTTCCTTATACAATGTATTATGAGATAGCAACTAATTGCTCATAGACAAATATATGTAACTCTTTTATGTTGCTTATTATACACAAGATATAACTGGAAATAATCTAAATGCTTAGGAATAAATTATATTATAAATGAATCATGACCTAGCAAATTATAGAATGTACATCATTTAATGGATACTTGAGATATTTATTTACTGGAATGAAGTGCTTGATACAATATGTTGCAAAATAAAAAAAAGAGTTAATTCATATACCACTTGTGATATTTTGAATGAATAAATTGTTTACCTTTATATGCTTCTTTGTAAACACTGTTCATGAGTATACACTACCTCATGTTTTTCTATTGAAAAGGCCAAAACTTTCCCTAACTTTTTAAGCAATTCTATTCAATAACATGCTCAAAATCACATTACCGTGAAGTATATCTTATGGAATAGAAATTACATTAATTTCAATATAACTGAATATTTCTTTTCAACTCAAGATTACTAGGATGAAGACTGTCATAGATGACTTGTGGCCACAAGAATTCTGGAATGCTAATTGCATGTCTGTGGTTGGACAAAGTACTGTATAAACAAGCAATAGGAGAAAAGCTGTATTTCAGCTCAATCGCCAGGTCCTAGTTTATCACTTTAGGCTAACAGCAGTGATAACAACTGGAGATGGGGTTACATCACCTCCATGGTCAAAAGCAGAGAATAATCAAAACACGCAAGCCTGGTGCTCTTTCTTCATTTACAAACAGTCCCAGTCCCTAAACCTGAGGGTGATGTTGCCTATTTCTAGGCTGGATCTTCCTATGTCAATTAGAAATGTCAATTCCTTACAAACATACCCATAGGTCAATATGATCTAGATAGCAAGGCATGAAGACTCCTTCCCAGGCAATTCAATGTCAGTTAACAGTTGGAAGTAGCCATCTTAGTGATAGTGAGAGTTAAGAAGAGTAAACACACAGAAAGCAAAGAAGTGTGTTTTTTTCTGAGATCCAGAGGTAGCAGCTATTCTTCATCATAGGGGAAATCTTATGAATTGCTGTTCTCTCAACATAATAATGCCTTATTGACAGGGTGGTGTTCCTATGGATCATATTTAATTCCAGCTTCTTGGTTTTTCAAACTCCATCCATTCCCTCTTAACTCATCACTCCCAGTTTGGTGGGTAAAGCCTTTTTCATTTATTGATGACAACATATACAAGCTTGGACCTTCTTAGTGTGAAAAGGAGCCAAAAAGGATATTTATTAATTAGTCCAATTTTTATTGATTGTTCCTCATACTCCAGGCATAGTGCCAGAAACTGGAAACCCAGCGAGTCTCCTTAAGACGCAGGGATATAAATAGATTAAGTACAGCCACTAGTACTTTGGTGCATCTTATAACACAGGCATTTATACCTTGTACATAAAAAGACATACAAAGAAGTTCATTAGTGACTGTCTAATAGTGGAGAATGGGGGTAGGTGATATACCCCAGGGGAGTGACAATATATCAAATTTCTTCCTGGGGCAGTGAGATCTGCCATTGTAATGCAAGTAGCTGCAGGTAGATAAATTATGTGATATATGAACCAATAAAATTCACACAAGGTCGTATGGAAATGCAGGTTACATGTCTGTGGGGGTAAGTGTGGGGCAAGGTCCTAGAGTATTTGTGGATGGGTGGGGTGGTAGTGACTGTCATTTGGTTTCAGATGCATCAGCATTTAGTCCTGGAAAGGAATCAGACAACAGTAGTGCAAGCATATGGTTCTGAAAGAAGAATCACCCATAGTTGATCATCGTTATCTTATGCTGAGGTGAAAGCAGAGGAAAGTGGAAGGAATGACAAGGGACTGTATCATGAAGGACATTGGTTCTGTGGTGAGATAATCTAACTGTGTGTCCCATGATCTGTGCTCACAGTGTCACTATCCATGATGAATCAACTTTATGCTGTTGTTTTTGTTTTACTATTTATTTATTTATTTATTTATTACAAATGAACGGATATTAGATTCACCAAAGGATCTTTAATGGACATTTCTATCTCTATGTTCAGAGATTTTGATCCAAGCGCTTGTAAGTAGAAACAAAAAAATCATTCTATAACTATACTTTGTAATTCCCAGAATAGCCCATGCAGTAGATTTAGAGAAACACTATGAAGTCTGAAATATATTTATTCATGCTAGGAAGGTGGTGAGCAGATAAAAGTAGCTGTTCAAGCCTGATGATCTGAGTTCCAGTTCCTGAAACGGATAGAGAAACCAATAAGCCAGTGCAGGTCTATAATCTCAGAGTTCATACAAGTGATGAAAAATGGATGCAGCAGAATCAACTGCAAGCTTGAATCCCAGTCAGACTGGAGTGCAGAGTCAGCAGCAAACATGAAAGGCTCTTCCTCAAAGTCAAAGGTGAGAAAGATTGACAGCTGAGGTGGTGCTGAGAATTTCCCATGAGTGCATGAGTGCTGGGTTTGTGCCCTCTTACATACAAACACACACACAACATATGTCATATACGAACACACTAAAGTAAACAAATGAATAATTTGTTTAAGGTGTCACAAATGTCAAAAGTCTAATATTTTGTACAATCATATTTGTAAACATTTGAGAGCTCAGGGTCCAAGATTGTGAGACTTTATAGAAGCTTCTTTTCTTTCAGTTCAACTGGAATTTCACTCTTGTAGAAAAAAAAAGAAAGGTGCTTCACTCATAACTCTTATGTACTTTTTATTAGTGTGTGCCATAAATAAAAGATGAGAAGTCACTTGTAGCTGTTGAATGGGCCAATGGAAATATTACACTGAAAGGAAACTATGTAGTCAGCAGCTTTCATAAAATAATTTCAGCTATCTTTTTGGGAGATGATAATATGGCAAGAAGCTTAAGATTATAGAGAATTTACTATAGGATTCAAATTCTTTACTTTCCTGAGACGAAACATGGGCCTCAAACAAAAAAGTATTATATATTAAACATAATGCAATAAGCACACTTTGAATCAATTTACTGCTTTTCATTTTAGTCATGATCCCAGGCACTGAATTTCTTTTAAGAGAAAGATAAATATCAAGACGGTAATTGCAAAAGTCTGTCTTCCCTCGAGAGGGTTTGCTATGAACTTCTATTGATTTCTGTTGTGATTCTGGAGAAAGATACGGCATTGTCCAGAGGGAATTGTACTGGCAGAGTCTGTTTTAAACATATGTACATACATATTTTGCCTTATATTATTTTTTCACCTATTAGGTACATTTTTCTACAAGATTTACATTGGTGGAATAATTTTATCATGACCATATCAGAGATATAGAATATATAACCCATTTTCATTAAATGCTGTTTTGCTCTTATCAACATAATTGTCAATTAATTTTAATTTTACCTTTTAGCATTGCTCTTCAAAAGGTATATATGATCAAGCAGATGATCTGGTCCTGAAAAGATTTGTTAGATTGGAAATGTCTGGCAAGTAAATACTTTCATACTCTTAGAAAGTGTAAGAAATCCAAATTTATCTTTCCAATGAGCAAAAGTGACAGGATAGATATGAAACCATTCACCTTTTGGGAGGACATCTTGTACACATGGCCATGTATATTAAAATTTCATGGTTAATAGACTTACTATGTATGCCCTAGTAAGAAGAAAATACCCTTCACTAAAACCCTTTATTTAAAACCTACTCATTCTACATTCCTACTATGGTTCCATAACTATAAAGATCTCTGCCCATGTATGTTTGTGATGCATATACCCATGTGACTATCTTTAAACCTATATTTAACCTATGTCATTGTCATAATTTTAGATGGTAAATTAGTACAGGGATTTTACAATTAAGATGAAGCGTCCAAGATACAATAATAACAAACATGTGTCTAATTTCTAACCCCAGTTTACTTACATACTGGAATATAGGAGTATTATAAGTAAAAATATAAACTAAAGAACACATAAATTCTGAGAACTGTCACATATTTAGAATGTAGAGGACCTGGGTCCATATTTCATGTAAAGAGTGGTCAGGCAAATATCTCAACATTCAATCAAGTTCTCTCAAGCTTCTTGGTAGAATTTCAAACCTGAACTTAGCCCTTAGCCCACCTTTTTGCCCTGGCTAAACTAAAACCTAGCGCCGAAAGGTCTTGTCACTTGATTTCCAGGTCACAGCATCTGGAAAAGGCTCAGGCTGGAGAGAAATTTAAATCCCAAAGCACAAGCGCACTGGCAAGAAAGAGGAGACAGATGGCAAGAATCAGGCTGACTCCACTCACAGAGGAAACTTTTTTGGGATGGACTGAGTTCATTCAGTAAAGAACACAGAAGGGGCAACATGCCAGCCTTGTATATTCTTAAAATAGTATAACATCAGTTAACCTAAGGATTCTTGTCAAAAACAAGTCCTGAACTCATTTTGTTTTCTCAAGGAAATACACACTGCACTTCATATTATCTCCATGACACAGCGTAAGCTTATTGGTCACCTTATATAAACACCTTTATATATGAGAACAGAAAATAGTCAACTTCATAGGTCAAGTAATTAACTTGGAATGCAATTTGAAATTATGAGAGGGAAGAAATTATATCATACTGTTTTTAATAATTCCAATCCTGTATATGATACTTGTAATTGCCTCTTCATAATTATCTTTAGCATAAGGGCATGTAATATTTATGTTTAGACTGTTTTAGTTTTACTTTATTTTTTGAGTTAAACATGTCAAGTTCATGTTGTGGAGAATTGAACAGTTCTGCTGTATCATTTCTGGTCCACAGAATGGGGTGTGTACCCCTTGCCCTTTGTTCTCACAACTACTTAGAAAAGTAAATAAATAAACAAACAAATTAATTAAAAAAAAACCTTAACCATTTTTGGAAACCCTCGAAGCCTCTAACCCAAAATTCGTTTCATGAATTTAAAGGTTAACACTGTGGATAATCACTTTATCTATTGTATCTAGTAATTCAATTTTCACATTAAAAGTGCATTATTGTGTGACATTCTCTTTGATACTTTCCTTTCTCTGGTAGAATTACATCAAGGAAACGAATGACTTGTGAATTTTTTTAAAAAAATCGTGTCAGTCCAGGTGGCACAGGACCATAATCCCCAGGTACCTATAAGCCTGAGGCAGAAGGAAGGCCCATTGGGGCTACATGCAAGCTCACATCAGTATGAAATATGTAGCAAGCTCACATTTCAAAAATAAGAAACTAAAGAAGCTGCTGATGCTGCTCTTTGACACAGCACTTTCCTAACATCCATGGAGTCCAAAGATTAATCCCCAGAACTTTAAAATCTTTTAAAAATAAAGATCAAACAGAAAAGCTATGCAAGGCAAGTTACCTAAAAGTCAGTAATATTGTTAAACAATTTTTGACATATGTAATTGTTTGGCTTAAAAATTATGGTATTCACTGTTCTTTGAAACAATATAACTCTAAAGAAATCTATGTATGTTTGATACTTTCTGTTGATGCCTTTTCATTTAATTGTTTAATAAGTAAATTCTTCTCCTTTTGTTGGCTATAACAAACCTATTAGATTATCAAATATCAATAGTAGTCCTGTAGTCAAGAATAAATTATAGTTCAATTATATTTCAGTAGCCATTTCAATATAAAAAGCATAAAAACAGCTCTTCAGATAGGACATCTTTGAGGCTTTTAAATTTTTTTAATACAACTCTAAGCTCTTTTGAAATATATTTAGACAAACTATGGAAAGGAGTCTTACCTCTGTTTATATCTAGAGACAATGTTCGTCAGTATTTAAATGTTTTGTGACCTTAAAATACTTTCTTTAAGGGAAGTGGAACAGCCTGATGGCCTTGGGCACAGCTGGCTGACCATCTAATAAGGAGCTTAAGCTTTGTTTTAAGCCCTGTGGCCTCTACTAGAGTGGATAAAGGAGTGCATCATGCTACTATGATATTAATTTGAGGTCGCACAATAAAGAAGCATATTTTTATGTCAAATTAAATGATGAAACCCATAATCATTTGTATTGATGGAAATTTTCTTCAAGGAAATTTTCTCACCTATTAGTTTGAAAAAAATATGAATGAATATTTAATGTCAATAGTTATAATAAGTATGTATTCCATAATCTCATTTAATTTTATAATAGTAAAATGTGTTTCATTGCTCTGATTCCTTGCATTTGTTGTTCATTCTTCAAAAGAAATCCTCAAAACTTACCTTAATCTTTCATTAATTCCTACCAAATGTTTTCCAATTTTTACCTCATTTTTAAAAGTAGCAGATTCAAATAATAAGTACATTGTATTGGGAAGATCTATTTTGTCTGTTTCAGATAAAGTTCTCTGAATAGAATTATATAATCTCTTGAAAAAGATATGTTACAAATAAACAAAATATTTGGAATAAACTATATTAACTCAAACCCATGCTATAACACAATATTTTTTAATCCTTGCTCCTAACCAAAGTATTTTTTATTTCAAATAAAAAAGCTTCCAGGTTTTAGAATTAATTAGTAGGATTTTTATAAGTCTTTAAACTGCTAGTGATTGACTAAAATAGTTGTAAGGGTTAAGCTAAGATGACATTTCTGATATCATACAGATAAGCATGATCCTTCATACATTTTATTTATATTTCTAAGAAGATGAATAAATGACAAAATTAGATTTAATCTTTTAATACCCTTAATGTACTTCATCATGGCTTCTCTAGATACAAGTGAAAGGAAACAAAAAAAAGGCATTTTCAAGAAATATTAGAATGTCTTACTGTCTGTCCCCAAGCAAATCTCAGTCCCTGAAATCATTATAGTTTATATGTTAATATCTCCATATATGATCTTGATTAATCAGAGATTGACATCAAATAAACTCTTCTATAGATTTTTCTTTGCCTGGAAGTATAAGTCATTTGAGATTGTTTCGAATAAATCACATTACACTGTTTGAAAAAGGTATTTTTTTCTTTTTCTTTTTTTATTGATTTTATTGAGCTATACAGTACTTTTTTAAAGTTAAGCCTCCTTCTAAACAAGATATTCAATTTAAAAGCCAGAATAATATAAGAACAATTCTTACTTGTTTGTTAATTTAGGATCCAATAGATGTTCATTCCTCATCCTGTTGAGACATCCAGTGGTACACCAACCAGAGACACCTCACCAGCTTAGTCTGGTTATTGTATCCATCTACACATATATGTAACTTAAGAAGGAAATTTATAGGAGAAGGTGGGCAAATCCTTGAATTCCAGCAAATAATGCTAGGCACATAATCTTGACTCCTTGGGAAGCAGTTGCTCAGGAGATAATATTGATCCATAATTGAAAGGGGATGTGAAGCTGACTCCTAATATATGGAAGTGAAAGGAATCTACATATTTAAAGAACTCATAGTGGGATCACCAGTTAGGATAAATAATGGATTACTTTCAGTTTTTAATCCGGCATTAGTGAGGAAAAAACATTCAAAAACAAGAGAAGCATATAGAGTACAGGAACAGTTCTTGAAACAGTCCTGCTTTTCTAGTCTAAATCCTTATTGAAGACATTGTTAATCAGTCACAGAATTGTAATTCTGCAAGAATTGTGCATCTTCTGCATACTACTCAACAATGCAACATTCAGAGCCTCACAACTGGGTTGTGAAATGAATGGTGTACTTTGTCACTCTTGTTCTCACAGCCTGGCCAGAACTGGGGCTCGATGCTCTTGAATACACAAAAATGTCTTGATCCTCCACCAGCCTTTAGTGAACTGAGACCAACAACTTCTGTTTAACAGTTATGTCAGATATGAGGTGTTTTAAAATTATCACCATTAACCCTAGAAAAGTTATAATCTGCAAACAAAGGGCTCAAGGAAGGAACATCTTTAAAGTTTTGGGGGTTAATTTTAACTGCACTCAGGGATGAAACAAATGTCCCAATATTCTTTTATACATCCTGAGCTACTTTTCAAAATACCATATTAAGCTTTGATAAGAACTAATTTTTCCATTAAATCAATGAAACGTATGGATATACATTTTATGTTTCTTTACTTGTCACATTTTAAGTTGTTGGTAACTACTGTGCCTGGTGGTTACCAGATCACAACACACACCATGGCTATAAACCTTGTGTCTTAACCTTAATCTTTGCTGCTGTGATACTGTAGTGCAATATAATATAAATAGTTTAAGATTACTCTCATATGAATTTACTCAAAAATAACTCAATGTACTGGCAGTAATTACTCTGAACCTGTAAATATATTTTGTTCATTGTATTGAATTGATAAATAAGTACTGAACTGATAAATAAGTACAATGCCACAAAGCATGAGTATCTCTTAGGAGTTCCATTTTCATATGTAAGTGAGGTAAATACATACAAACACACAGGGTTTACTTGATGCAAATAGAAACACTTTAAATGGCCACCAGAGATCTTCTTCAGCTATGAATTTAATTTTCAATGGAATGAAAATTAATTATGTGCCAGTATTTTAAAGCATTTATAAAAATGTTTGGGATTCTTTAAGATAGGTGCATTCTGTCAGCCCTCTCCTGATCCGTATGATGCACTCCAGGTATGATTTGGCTAAGTTATTACATGCTTATGGGGACTTTTTAACTTATAGAAACTCATATTCTAGAAAGAAGTAATCATGTAATGTAAAGAAACTTTTCAGTAAAATTCCTCCATCACTTTATAAAATAACCAGTAGAACCCTGCCGTCTCTGATATCTCTAATTACTAAAGTGTAGGAACAAAAGCAGATGCTCAACCTTTAGATGGAGTTTGTGCAATGGTTTTCTTACGCTGAGAATTTCCTCACACTGAAGTAGAAACATGACTATAAGAAGAATATGTGTAAACAGACCATTTCAGAAAGTTCAGAACTGAAATTTGATTTTGAAGCTAAGAGAAAAGTAGTTATTGTGTGAACTTACTTCCCTTTCAATTGAAAATCACCAGGGAATTTCTGATCAATATTCTAGGATATTTTAGTTTAAATCACCCTGGCATGGTTCTGAGAGCCAGCTCGTTCAGAAAGTAACCATGGGACACCTCACTGTTAAACACAGCTCCAAACTGTGTTTGGACATTTCATTAAATAGCTGCTTCAAAACAGTTCTGCACGGTTCCTTCTGGCAAACACTAAGCTGTGGTTAATGAAAAGGCTCTACTTTCACAGGTTACAAGTCAGTACATGGGACTCATTTACAAGCAACTGAACTAAACTTGGGAAAATATTACAGAATAAAGACCTTGGTATTCATTCTGAATTCAAGGCAGATATAGCCAGCAAAATCCAGAAGGAAAGTTAGTGTTATCAGTCATGCAAAAGAGGATACATTTATAGGAACTAAAAACAAACAGCAAGAAAACATTTACTGGGAAATTGCATCTTAACATGTGTTTGACAACTAAAACTCTAATAGTTAGGATTATAACAAAAAAATGAAAGCAAATGAACTGTTTTCCTCATAAATATTTTATGAGAACAATTTTGGCACCACACAGACCTACGAAAAACTTTTAGGGCTGGAGAGATGGCACAATGGCTAGATTTGTGCCAATTTGACACAAGCAAGAGTCATTTTGAAAGGCGGAACTTAAACTGAGAGAAAGCTGTCACCAGATTAGCCTGTGGGCAGATCTGTGGTGCATTTCCTTGGTTGATGATCGAGTTGGAAGGGGCCAGCTCAGTGTGGGCTGTATCATACTTGGGGGTGTACTTCTGAGTATATATATTAAAAAACGTAGGCTGTAATCCATGAAGAGTAAGCAAGTTAGCAGCACTCCTCCATGTTCTCTGTCTGCTTTTCTGATTTTTCTCTCCAGTTTAGATTCATGCTCTGACATCCTTCAAAAATGGACTACAAACTGTAAGCTGAAATAAACCTTTTCCGGGTTTATTTTGGTCAAAGTGGTTGATCATAGCAAATAAAACCCTAACTAAGTGAGAGAGATTGCTCAGTGGTAAGAGGGAGTTCTACTCTTCCAGAGGACCAGAGTTTGGTTTCCAGCACCCAATCAGCTGATATCACATCCTATGTGGCCCTCTGCAATACTCCACCATGTACACACATACACATGTGCATATACAAAGATGCTCATACACATTTAGGTAACTAAAATTAAAATTTGTTAAAAACGGAAATATTTTTGGGACTACGCTTCTACAAACACAATGAAGGAAACCGTTTGTTCATTTTATATGCATAGTCATTATGCAGGTAGTTGCTCCATAAAGCAAAATTGGACATGTTAAAAACTAACAATGGCTTTTGAAATTTCGAAAACAATGTAGTATGCTGAAGTAAACAGAGGGAAAAAAACAGATACTTCTAATTATGTGGCGGATACTTTTATTTAATATTCAATTTAATGTATAATGCACAAAAACTTGCTAATAGATTCTACCATGCCTTTTTAGAATTAGAAGAAGCATTTGTGTGGTTTGCTTCTCAAAGCTTTGTTCTTGTGCCTTTGGGACTAAATCATAAAGTTCAACCAGCAAGGCTTTGTTTCCCAAAGGACACAGAGGCACTGATACAGCACCATGGCTGTAATTCTATAGTGACAGCAGATTGGCGACTGACAGAAATCTCTCGGGTGAGAGTGACAGAGCGGTAATATTTTCACAATGGACTGACTGGTGCCTTTGCAAGGTCTGTTTGATTTCAAAGGACATTTTCTTTTATTTTTATTTTTCTGTGGAGATGAAAGTACATAAGACCTTTATGATCAAAACCATCTGACTGCATAATAGAAGTTGCAATAAATAAAATTACAGTGTTTGGTTTCTGAGCTATTTATTGCTTGAGGCTGATTAAGAATATTTCAAAGTATACATAAGTACTATTTATTTTTGATAGAAAGTGGTTATGAGGTTATCTTTATTTCTTTCTGATTAATGGAGAATAAATTATTTAGAAAATAGAACGGGCTGCCTGCTCCTATGAATAGCAAAAAGCATATGTATTTTTATGAGATGATATATTTATTATTTATAGTTAAAAGAATAAATATTTAAATAGATTATCACATAAAATATTTCATTTACATCAGGATTTGAAACAAAGCACATCACACTATTTTAAGTGTTTCTCTTTAGCGGTGTGAGTTGTACTGTAAAGTTGTGTGAATCATTGTGCGATATCTCAAAACTTTAGTAATATGGGTATCTATGCCTAAAATTACATTAATTTTGTTAAAAAATTAAGGTTTGCAAAATATATTATTCAAATTTCGAATTCCAAAATATATGTTAAGTTCTACCATTCTTGAACAATGTGAAAATTATGCACAGTTTTAAACTTTTACATACTTCGTACTAAGATGCATAGTTTATATTTTAGAGGAAAACAAGAAGCATGTGATCCTCTCACATTGGCATTCCTCATCTCACATTATTTCTAGGTATTAAATACATATTCTGTTATTTTCAAACTTAAGCTATTTAGTGAAGTTTTGCTCATGTCTCAATGTTTGAGAAAGTTGTAAATAATGTTAGAATATTGCTTAATATACAGTTTAATGTTTTAAAATGTTAGTTATAGAATGTTAAAGTATCAAACTACTATTCTTCACATAACTACTTAGAGCAGAGTAATTATTTTATTTCATTGTCTCATAGGTAACAAGAATTAATATAATTTCAGTATCATCTATTTCCTTCAATGATCAAATTCCTTATACTATGTTTTATTGATTAATTATTTGTATTTAGATCAGTTATGTGTTGCTGTGATTACATACCTGACCCTATGAAGGGATTATTCTGACACTCAATTTCAGCATGCAGTATGACAAGGTGAGGAAGGCATACCAGGAGGAGCTGAAGCAGCTCTTGTCATAGCCTCCTTTGTCAACAAAAGAGAGAGAGATCTAGGCTGATATTCAGTTCAGTTCTCCTTTTTATTCAGTTTGAGACTTCTCAGTAGAACTTCCCAGACACACCTGCATAGGTAACCCAGAGGAGTGTTTTTTGTCAATCATAAATCCTATCAAATAGACAAGCAGTAGAGATTCACACTTACAGCATTTTTTCATCCCTTCTTTGGGCCAAAATTGAGTTTCTTCTCTTGGCTTTTGGATTCTTTCCCATCAGAATTTCTTATGAATGTCCCAAAAAGTCAGTTGCTATTGTTCACAAAGCTGTATTTTCCTGAAAGATGCTAACAAAACAATAAAAAATCTCTTTCATCTTTTATTTAATTTAAGAAATGATATGATATCAACAAATACACCACAGTTTATTTTAGTATTAACCAAACTATTCCATATGTATTTAACTATGATTTATAAGAACTTTTTTCAAAATTTGGCTCACAGGTACCTGTCTTGAACTACCACAGGACATTTGGAAATGTGATAAAAAATTAAATAAAAGATAAGGAAACGTTTTGGGCATATGAAAAGAATCACTTTTGGCACTAGATATAAAGAGATAGAATTTCTAATTATTAGAAATGGTGGGGAATGAGAACAGTGTGTTAGTTTATTTTTGCTGCTAAAAGAGATATTCACAGCCTTACATAGTTAAAAATTTGTGCTTGGGATTACCCCAGCTAAGACAGTAGGCAATAGTGGAGAGGGTACCTGAACGGGCTTTATCCTGTAATCAGATTGATGACTACCTTAATTGTCACCATAGAACCCTCGTCCAGCAACTAATGGAAGCAGAAGTGGATGCAGCGATCCACAGCTAAGCACTAGGCTGAATTCCTGGAGACCAGTCAAAGAGAGGGGAAAGTGATGATATTAGCATGGGATCAAGACCATGATGGGGATAAGCACAGAAACACCCGACCTGAACTAGTGGGAGCTCATTGACTCTGGACCAACATCAGCAGAACCTGCATTGGAACAAACTAGGCCCTCTGAATGTGGGTGACAGTTGTATGGCTGTGACTGTCTGTGGGGTCACTGCCAGTGGGACCAGCAGTTATCCCTATTGCTTGAACTGGCTTTCTGAAACCCATTTAAGGATACCTTGTTCAGCCTAGATATAGGGGGAGGCCCGACCTCGAAATGATATTCCAGACACGTTTGACTATCTATGGCAAGCATTACCCTCTCTAAGAAGTGGATGGGGGATGGGGTGGGGAGAACAGAAGGAGGGAGGGAGTTGGAACTGGGATTTATATGTAAAATGAGAAAAGATTGCTTTAAAAAAATAAATATTGAGTACATGGAACAGTACAAATACATTAGCTAATAGATACATATAGTTTAATAGCAATATTAGTTATTTCATATCAAGATGATGGGATGGCTACAATTGTTTGCTGTGATTGTAGGGAAGAATCTTCTCTTGTTTCTACAAGCTTCTGGGGGATAACTATATTTCTATGTCTCCTTCCTTCTCTTTCAATGGAAAAACCACTCAGTTTTAGTAAAGGTATATTCTCTATAGTGGCATGTGTTGGATGCTTCATTCTTATGTTGGAGGGTAATTAACTCATTATATTGGTAATAACATTCATAAAATTTCAATTGTTGAGATTATAGTTGAACACGCTTTGTTTTGACTGTGTTACAGGAAGTAGATAAACAGGGCATGTCTTTGAAGGGGGCATTCTGCCTTCCCTTGCTCTCTATGCTTCCCAGCTATGTGGGAATAACACCTGAGCTCTCTGTCACAAGTTCTAACTCACCTTACATGGAGACCACTTACTATGAATGCTGCTCTTTCTTTCCATGGCCTCAGTTGGGAAATATTCTTCTCTTCCTGAGTAATTAGATTCAATCAACAAGGCTCTACCTCAAGGATACCCATACCAACATCATCACATTGGCAAACATGCTTTGCCAGGCAAAGAAATAAATTCTCAGAGTCTTGGAATTTAGCTATAATGAGGATAAGAAAATGATTGTTAATTGTTCCATGCTCTTATGTTTTAAATAGTATGGTTATTGAGAACATTGCAATGTAGAACAATAGAGGAAGACATTCAAGCACACTGAATATTTGGAGTTTTCTGTTCATTGCAACTCATGCAAATATTGTTCACAGTTTGTTCCAGTAATTAATTTACTTATTTTGTAACATTTAAATGCAGGTAATAGTTAAAGTAGCTAGAATGATAAACTACTTACATCAGGGATGGTGCCAATTGTAAGGTACAAATTTAAGTAGCTACAGTTTCAATCTGTTAATTTTTTTTAAAGACAGAGCTAAAGATGGGGTTAAACTTGTTTTAATTTTTTTGTAAAATTTATTAAAATTATTTACTAAAATAGTCATTAATTTGCATTGTTATCTATAGTACCCAATAGTTAGTGGAAATATTAAAATGAAAATAACTATTAACATTAACCTATAATCAAAGTATTCTGAATGAGTTGTCTTTTGTAACACTTGTAACAGCAGGGTAATATAGCTACCTGTGATTAACTTTTACAAGTCAGGGAACCAAAGCTCACTGTAATCTTGTCCAATATTAATATTAGCATATTTATTTGACAGTTACTTTCCAGATTGGGACTCTGATTTTATCATCTATTCTGGGGAAGTATTCTAGAAGAGAATTATTATAGATGTGTATTTCCATTTTTGATTACCACTCAGATGATTTTAGATTTCCTTCCTAATGATCTGAGAACAATGCAGTTACTAATTTGAGTCATGTTACTATTTTGTTGGTGTGTATTGACTCCTCAAGCATTCTAGATAATCCATGAATTAGCATCAACTCTCAATTTGATAACATTTTATTTTAAAATACATAATATAAATAGCAATATCAGGCTAATTCTCAGGTTAGCTGGCCAAGGAATATCAGAAGCTGTAGGAGGAGGCTGGCCACTTGTTCTTCCTGGCCACCAGGCTACATTAAACCTGAAATAACCACACAGAAACTGTATTATTTAAAATACTGCTTGGGCCATTAGCTCTAACTTCTTATTGGCTAACTCTTACATCTTAATTTAACCCATCTCCATTAATCTGTGTATCACCATGAGGTCGTGGCCTACCAGCAAAGTTTCAGCACATCTCCAGTCCATGGCATCTCCCTGACTCTGCCTTCTTCCTCCCAGAATTCCCTTTAGTTTTCTCTTCCTACCTAAGTTCTGCCCTATCTACAGGCCACTGTAGTTTCTTTATTCATTAATGGTAATCACAGCACACAGAGGGGACTCCCACATCAGCCAGTCCGTTGTTGAAGATCTTGCTTGATCACTATGAAATCTCTTTCCCTGTTATCAAGTACAGCATAAATTATTTTAACAAGCACTTTAATAATAATTTTATCTCTGTAAATTAGAACTAAACCTTTGAATTTTACTAGTGTAGTAATTGTGTGTTGTTATTTTTAAAATTAAGACTTAAGAACATTAATACAAATATATCATAAATTGATTTATCTTGTTTCCATGTTTAATGACCATTAAATTTTCAGTCTAAAATGATTTTTTCTATGTGAAAGATTTATTTATAGTTTACCTAATATGTATTAGAGCATTCTCTGCATGTCTATAAGTGCAGTGCTTCTGTGCCTAGTGCCTGAACATATCAGAAGAGATTTAATCCTTGGAACTGGTTGGTTGTGAACTTCCATGTGGGTGCTAAGAAAACAACTGGGGTCCTCTATAAAGCAGCAAACTCTAAGCCTCTGTGTCATCTCACAGCACCCCTCGAAATTACTTTTAACTGATAATGATTAATTGAAAGAAAATATTATGAGGGAAGAAATCCAAATAATTGAAATTAGAATAATTATACTTAAAATTACTTACTTTGTAAATTTTCTGTATCACTTAACTATTCTTTTGTATCAGCAATCATTTCTTCATTTCATACCTACTTCAGCATAATGCCACTGAAAGTGGTAGTGACAAGGCTTGACACTAGTATTGATAATTGGAGAGGAAACATACTATGATATGTTTACCATATATCAATATGTGGTATACATTTTGATAGTTTTCTTATAGATATATAAAATATACCTATTCTTGCTTCTGCCCAGCTTGATACAGTGTCTCACTACATTTCTCTACTTATTTGTGGGAAAGAATATTTATAGTACTTTTAAAATTTCATACTAGTATTACCTGCTCTATTTGATATTTTTTGTTTCAAAACAGCATTTTCCTGTAACATGTTCATAACAAATGATGCTGCAGTGTGTTCATTTATCCAGTTTAGGACATTAACACAAGAGAGGGGACTATTGATGTTTATAAAACTAGGATCTAAGCGACTAGTGACATTTCAGATGCCAAGTATAACATTTAGGACCACTGAAAGTTCAAAGCACATTTTAAAATATTATCACTTTTTACAATCAGTCTATACATTGAAATTTTTCAATCACCACTTTCCAAAATGGCAATATTTTTTTTATGAAAACCTATGCATCTTTACTTTACAGATCTTGGCCAAAAGAGGATAGGTACATTTCCCGTCAATCATTTGACCAAAAGCTCATCCTCAAGTTAAAAGCCTGTAGTTCATTTGCTTGTTCAGTAAGATATTTGAAGACAAGTTTTCCATTTTCATCTCGGTAATAGATTTGCTCTCATCCCCATGATATCTACTGAGCATGAAATGACTACAGGCACCTCTGTGGCCCCATGCTGTCAGGTAACGGGAGAGCCCTGTTTCAGCAGCAGCTGGAGTAGGGTCTGACTCAAAAACACCCACTTAACAGCTTGTGTTTTGCTCTGGCTTAGGAATCTATGAGATGCAGAGAATCGGAACATATATTGTGAAATATGATTTCTCATGGCTTTGGGTAAATTCTCTTAAAAAAACCTAAGTAGAAAATGCAAATTTTGCTGTTAGTCTTTACATATGTTTTATTCACATTTTACATTTCTTAAATGTTTCTTAAAATGAATTAGTCGTGATTCAACACCTTTATCAGTTGGCATTTTATGTTCAAAGTGTGCACATATGCATAAACACACACCCAACACATCACATCAACAGTCACCCTATTACTCTAATATACTAATATATCACTAAAGACTGCTTTAATTATGTAATATTTGTAATATTAAACATAGTCTGTTTTCTCAAAGTGTTGATTATATAGACATTAAATAGATTTTGTCAACCACACATGCAAAATTTATCATATTATTAGTTTTTAATTCTGCTTTTGCTTGGAGGAAACAGATAAAAGTGACTTGTTACTTTAATGAAGATTCTTTTATATAAATTAAATGACTAAGATTTTATGAAAAACATACTTGTATGTCTCCTAAATTACCTTACCAGGACTTGTGTACAAGACACAAAGTTTCAAGGAAACCACAGATTTCCCTACCATTATTTCTGGACTTCACTTTATACCTAAATTGACTGACCTCTTTTACAGACAAAACTGAGTTATACATGAATGAAAAATGTGAAACCACTTTAATCATATGGAGAGCTAGGATGTCACACTTAAAATTCCCTAAGTCTTTCACTCTCCATCTAATGCCACACTTTGGGTAAGTGGTGAGTTGGCAGTTTATTTTAGTTGGGGAAGTGTGACTCCAGAACCCTTGTTGGATTTTATACTCTGATTACAATCATGTATGTTCTCTGTGCAAGGTGAAAATTATGCCATTTTGAGTATGATATTTTCTAGCCACTTGAAAGTATTTCTTTTCTACTACGATGGCAGGTGTTTGACAATGATGTCAGAAACTTGGTGTAAAACCTGAAAAATAATTTTGGTTCCCTTCTTCTCAAATGAATTGAGAAGACAGATGTGGGGGCACACATCTGTAAGTACTTTGGAGGTGGGGCTGTGATTTTCAGTTAAAAATTATTCAGCTAGCTGGAGACCCATGTGGCCACAAGAAACCCTTTCTCAAAAGCAAAGAACTAACTAACTAAATAAAAGTCTTTATTTTTATATTAATTCTATCATATATTACATCTTGATCACAATTTCCTCTCCCTCCACTCCTCTCCACCCTCCCAAAACCATTTCCTTGCCCCTAGGGCCACACCTCCGTTTACTTTCAGAAAAGACCATGCCTTCCAGGCCTATCAATGAACTTGGCTTAACAAATTAAAATAAGACTAGGCAAAACCCCTCATATCAAGGCTAGACAAGGCAAACCAACAGGAGGAAAATGTCCCAAGAGCAAGTAAAAGAGTCAGAGACACCCCACTTCCACTGTCAGATATTCTAGAAGAACACACATTATGTATATGCAGCAACTGAGTTCCGTGATTATGACTTCTGTGTCTGTGAGCCTCCATGAGCCGTGCATAGTTAACATTGTGGGTCATGTTCTTCTGATATCCTGGGCTCTTCTGTCCCTTACAATCCTTCCTCCCTCTATTTAGCAGGATTCCCTGGGCTCTGCCTAATATTGGGCCATGGAACTGAATGTGCTCTCAGCTGGAGCCAGAGGAAGATTCTCTGATGATTATGAAAATGAATAGCAATCATTTCATTGACTGTATTTTATTTTGCCTTATCTATCTATCTATCTATCTATCTATCTATCTATCTATCTATCATCTATCTATCCATCATTCTATAAATCTATTTATTTTGTCAGCAATGTTTGGTCCTTACCTAGGTCTCTAAACTATCCGGCCTCTGTTCCTGGCCATCTGGGTAGAGTCAGGTGATTGCTCCCTCTTGATAGGTGGGCCTCCCTTTGTACTAGTCATTGGTTGGTTACTCCCACACACTCTGTGCCATCTTTAACCACAGAATATCGTGCAGGCAGGAAAAACTGTAGGTTGACAGTTTTATGGCTGGGTTGATATCCTAATCCCACCTCTGGAATACTTGCCTGGTGACAGAAATGGCTGGTCAAGGCTCCCTATCCCCCTTTACTAGCAGTCTTTACTAGGGTCACCTCTGTAAATTCCAGGGAATGTCCATTGTACTAAGTTTCCGCCATTACCCAATGCCTCCCAATTCTAGTTGTCTCTCTTATGTATATGTTTCTATACCACTGAAGCAAAATGTCTTTGAATATTATATGAGTGAATTTTTTAAAAGATTTATTTATTTATTATGTATGCAGTATTCTGCATCCATGTATGCCTGTAGGCCAGAAGAGGGCAAAAGATCTCATTATAGATGGTTGCTAGCCACTATCTGGTTTTTGGAAATTGAACTTGGGACTTCTGTTAGAGCAGCCAGTGCTCTTAACCTCTGAGCCATCTCTCCAGCTCCATGAGAGCCCTTTTGATGATTCATTATGAAATTCATAAGATTCTACAATGAGAAACAATTCATAAATAAAGTCAAATAATCAAAATAAAGCATTTAGTTTTCTCAAAGTAAAATTTTGGTTTGCTTACTTGTTACTCTGAATACATGTAGTGGAAAAGAAAATTCATTTAAATAAATAATCATGACTACATGCTAGTTGCCCTACATAGTGTTAATTATTATGAAAATAAAAGCTAAATGTGAGAAAGTTAACACTCACATGATATATTATGTAGCTAAGAGAACTAAGATAAAGAGATATAAGAAAATGAAATATTTAGTAGAAAACATAATCTTCTCATATATGTTAATTTTTAATAAAGTAATTTTTGTAATATCATACAATTCTAATGAATGTCAACAAAATATTTAATTATGTTCACTATTAAGAAATGTAATATGTATTTATTCTCTATAAAATCCATTCTAGAAGCTTTCCCAGAAAACACAGCTACAATGAAGGAAACATTTAAATAATAAATTTTATAATTTATTCAGTTCCAGTAATGACATAGAAGGACAAATAATCTTAATTTCTCATAAATTGTTCATTCAATCATCAGTTTAGGGTAATTCCAGGATCATAAGATTAGAGAAAATATTCAATAAAATTTCTTATTGTCTTTCATAAACCATCAATGGCATTCTTTTTGCTTGTTTGGTTTTTCGAGTCAGGGTTTACGTGTAGATTTGGAGCCTGTCTTGGAACTAGTACTTCTAGACAAGGCTGTCCTTGAATTCACAGAGCTCCTCCTAAATCAATGGCATTGAATACATTTTACCTTAACTCTTTTTTTTTAATCTAAATGGTACTCCAATACCAATTCTGATCATTGCATTATGAACTCTAGGATGGCAGGCATTCTTTTGTCTTATTTACTATACATTGTTCCAAACAAACCCTTGGTAAATGCCCACTGCAGTAATTGAGTCTAGTACAATTGCATTCACTCATTCAGTCATCCAATATTTCCTATATAAACAAATAAATATATTATTTTCTTTGACATGACATTCAGATGGTTTGCCCATTACATATGCCTATCCTCTTCTTAGTAGTATAAAAATAAAAATAAATTGCTTTTGCATATAGTATGATAGTGGAAGGGGGAAACCTGGTGGCTGAAGCATAGTCTCAGAAATAGGAGGCAAAGGAGATGGAGACAAGTAAAGGGAATAGAGCATTAACCAAAACTAAATATGTAAAAATGATTTTACAAGATAATTAAAATGGGATACAAATTAAAAAGAAGTACAATATATGTCCTTTCACTTCAGTATTGGTTCATATTTATTCTGTGATCATGCATTGTCAAGTCTTACATTTTCTTTCTCACATAACATATGTGTTTTAATAATGGTTCAGGTTAATAAAATATTTACCTGCAGCAATGTATGTTGCACATAAATATGAATGGCCTCACCAGTTTCAATCCATTTAGGTTCTGTTTCATGCTTATTGTAGGTTGAGGGCTCATTAAATAAATAACAATAGTCTCGTTTGAAGCTAAGGTGGAAGAACTGAAAGAGAATAGCTTTTTTGGCTCTCTAGGATTGATACTGTAAGATGACTACTGGACACTCCCTTTGATTTATAGCTCAGACATAAAGACATCACTTCTAAAATTTAGAAAAGAGTACATTCAAAAGCAGTGGGATTTGATAGGGTTGACAAGGTGGCTCATGGAAGAAATTGCCTGATACTCAAACAAAAGGACTCAAGTTCAAATCTCCAGTACCCATCACTGGTGAAAGTGCTAGAGGGGAAGAGACAACTGGATGCTTTAAGTTCAATGGCGAACATGCCTAACAACAAGATCACTAGTTTCAATATTATACCTTTACTTAGGAAACTATGCCATATTTAAATATCTCTCTCTTTATCAGATGTTACACTCCTTTCTACTTTTTCCTCAGACACTCTTCCCTGTATTTTATTTATATTTTCATATTTCTCAGCTTTCTTAGAAGCTGAAGACATACCTGGTGCCTTTCCAGGTCTCATGATGATTTTTAAATAGGATTATGATTCATGGGTATTAAAAGACTTACATTTTGAAATAATCAATTCCTAATTGAATAATACAAAAGTAACTACCTGTTCATATTTGTATTCTCCAACTTACATGTGACAAGAGATGATAATATTGTGTGAAAAACAAGACAAACCAGCCATGCAACATCCATGATATAGTGTTCAATTTGTGAAGACTATATTTGCAAAATAATATTTGAAGATCTCAAGTTTTAATGCATTCGAAGAAATAAAAACAAGTACATATGTCTTGCCTCTGCATGAACTAGAATAAGAAACTATATTTTTTACAGTGTTCATAGATCAGATCCCATTCTTGTTCATAATATACACAGTAATCAGATCTATGATTATCTTGAGTATGAGGTAGAAGGCATACACAACAGCCCTGTGAATTTACAAGCCTCCAACTTATAAAAGTATTAAGAGCACTGAAACTTTTCTATGTTTTTTTTGTTTTGTTTTGTTTTTTTACACAGTTTTGTTACCACAATATTAGATTCTCCAGTATATTATAAGGACTTTTACAAAAGAATATGAGACACCAAGCAGCAAGTTTATGAGAGACACTCTCTCCAAGGAATCCTGCTCCTAATTGTAGCAGGCTTTCATTTGGGCCAACAATCAACTCCCAAAGAGAGACACAGAAATTAATATTAGTTATGAATGATTGGCATTAGCTTATGCTTGTCCCACTACCTGTTTTAACTTAACTAAACCTGGTTCTTTTCATCTATATTTTGCCTCAGAGTTTTTACTCTGCCTCTGCTGACTGGAGGATGCCTGGCTGACTCACCCTAGGTATCTCTCTCTTTCTCCCTCATTTTCTTCTTTCCTATCCTATCATGGATTTCTAAGCTAATTATGAATAGGAGAATAAACGGCAATCATTTAAAATCAGCCCCACCTATCCCTCTAATATCTAGCTATTGGCCATTCAAGTTTTTATTAGAACAATCAGGTGCTTTATGTAAAAAAAACCTGAAAAGCATATTTGGATAGTTAAAGTAGTATTCCACACACCTAATAGATTTAGAGAATCAATCACTTCTGTGCCTTAGCCAAAAGTAACTTTTCCCAGTTTTATTCCTTACTAGTTTGCTACTGTCATCCCTTGAAGGAAGATTCTCATGCAGCCGATACACTGTAAAATTATACTAGGAAAAAAACCTCTCATTGAGAAACTGAAGTCTAAATCCAGGTTATTTCATTGAGCAGTTGTGTGTAATTGAAGATTAAGTGGAACAAAATGAGTACATTGGCTTAGGGTATGGACATTTGGGATAATGAATTTCGGAAAAGAATAACTATCAGACCCCTGCAACACACACCACACAGTATGCCCTTATCTCCTACACCAATTATCTTTGTTTTTGTATGAACACTCAAACAATCTTTTGTTTTCCTTGTTTCTTTCTCAACACCCGAATACTTTGTCTATTCATTTTGTAGGCTGTTTACTACAGCCTTTGCAGAGACAATGAAAAATATTATCACCTTTGAAGTTATTTATAAAACAATTTAACAGACCATTGTTCACTAATAGTGTGAATTTTTTCTCAAAGAACAATAAATACATTTTTCTTAGTGTTCATAGAATCACACCTTTCTCGCCACAGTCTTCTCATATTAGCATTAATTGATTAGTTATTCTAGTTATCATCTTGAAAGTTATGTTATCTGACCTTTAAAGACTGTCTGTGTGATTTTGTATAGAATTCATAATATCTGACTACAAGTTAATGCCTTAGCAGTGTTGACTCTGGATCATGGATGTCATTTTATAGAACATGGACATTGAAATATGCAAAAGAAGGGTCAAGCTCCTGTGTCCTTTGTGTCTTCTTCTCTTACATTTGAACTAAAAAGTGTCAAGGTTGACTGTCTAGGTTCATTGATTATGCAGATTTTATTGATCTGCCTTTAACCATTAATACTTTTAACTGCCTCAGCATCAAGAAGAAAAATTTAGCTGCAGGTCTTAATATTTGGTAGAACTGTCACAGGAGAAATTTAGTAGAAATTTTGATTCTTTGTTACAAATGATCAAAGTTAACTTACATGTTCATACATTTTAAGATGCCAACATCTGTCCAGAATAAAAAATGAAACTCCTTGTCATTTATGCCCTAATTCTTAAAGGTAACACTCTTGAGATAATTTTTATTTTAATTGTATTACTCTAAATGACTTGACTTCATGCATATAGTAGCTAAATCTGAGAATAAATATTTATTATGTCACAAAGTTAATGTCATCTCAGTAGTTACTAACGCAAAACTAGTATATCATTTCACCTAGTCTTTCTAACCTTCTTTTAGGACTATATTTCTGGGTACACATTTTTTGTCAAAGATAAATCAAACATGAAAGATAGAGAGAATGCCCATATTTGCATAATCTGTCTCAGGACATTATAGAAGGAGAGTGACACTTGTTGCTTTCTGGCCGCTTTGCCCTGAAATAATCACACAGAAACTGTATTAATTAAATCACTGCTTGGCCCATTACCTCTAACTTCTTATTGGCTAACTCTTACAAATTAATTTAACCCATTTCCATTATTCTGTGCATCACCACGAGGTTATGGCCTCCCAGCAAAACTTTAGCATGTCTATCTCCAGCAGCAGCTCTAAGGCTTCTCTCTGACTCTTCCTTTCTTTCTCCCAGCATTCAGTTTAGTTTTCCTGCCTACCTAAGTTCTGCCCTATCAACAGGACAAAGCAATTTCTTTATTCATCAATGGTATTTACAGCATACATAAGGGAATCCCACGTCACCTCCCCTTTTCTGTTTATATAAAAAGAGGAAAGTTTTAACTTTAACATAATTACAGTTTCATGTAACAAAACAGGTATCAAGAATTATTGTTACATTATTTATATCTACTTTAACTTTATCATAACTATGGAAAACTGTAACTATAAATTCTTCAATACCATCAAAGACTCCAGAAGGATATATAATATCACCTAAGTAAATAGGGAGTGCATTTTAAGCAACTTCCCAAACTCTAGAAATGACAGAGACATCTCACTGCCTGGACAGTCACCCAAAGTTTTTCTGTATCATTGGGGCACCCATCTTCAGCCTACTGGCCCATAGTATCCATCAGACTTTTCCATGAAGCAGGAAATTTCAAAGATAGTTCAGCCTATATTGGCAGTTTTTCAGTCACATTTTTCTGTGTCCTGCAGAAGGTCTATCAGACTGTTTAATAAAGTGAAACCACAAAGGACTTTCTTATCTTCTTTAATCAACTTCAGCAGTCATTACTCTGTGGGTCCTGAATGTCCAGTTCATCAAGCAGTCCTGTCAAGAGCAGTTTCTTGCCCAAATGGCTAACCAGCTCCATAAGGAGCCTCTTCGATTCCCATCTTCCTCTTGAAGTAATTGGTGATGCCAGGAACAGGTGTGTCTCACTGTCATTGAAAGTCTTAATCTCTTAAAACATCTTAAATCCTATATTCCATAGTCTTTGAAAGGTTTGAAGTATGGCTATTGATCTGAAATACATATCTGTCTATCTAGAAAATCTAACTAACATGACTACAAGCTTGACTATTATAGATGACTCTCTATTAAGCTATATTTCTTAATTATACATTGCATTTTCAAATGAGCTCCACAAATGCAATACTTTAATGAAGAGCAGGAATATACACATACACAGTATAACAAAATTGACCTTAAATTTGTATTGATAAAACAAGATCCATGCAAATCTCTAAAGCATATCCCCCTTTAAATGCTAAGAAACATTTAAAAGCAATGTTTGGGAATATGGGTGTACTTTCCTCAAAACTGTTTCCTTCTGTTTATTGGGCAAAGTAATTTTTTGAGGGGTATTCAAGGCGAACTTTTAGGCATCTTGTTCTATCAAACCACATTAGTCTGGGAGGATTCCACAGGTTCTCATTATCTGTGGAAACAAAAGGAAAACGTCTTTTCCAAAGCAACGTATCCTTAGACTCAAATTCTGAAGTCAAGATACCTTTATAATGTACATGCTGTTTAGCTTAGCATCCCATACAATGAAATTTCTCTCTGTACTTAGCTCCTTCACAGTCAAAAATTTTAAAAATATAATACTATGCATAATCTATACTCCCTGTGAATTTTTTATCTTTACATGGCATGTTTTTCTTTATTCATTTTAATATATGACTTTCTGTACTCTGTGTCATTAAAGACTTTGTTCTATTTTTTATAAACCATTTATTTCCTTTTATAATGCTTTATACTCTTTCTCTTTTCCCTCCAAAGCCTATGTACAATTTATCCAACACTGTGGCCCACTAGAGGTCTTTTATGTCTCAATCTGTCCTATTGTGTATCTGTAAGTATTTACTGTCCAGGAGGGTTTCTTAAAATGCTAAGCCCTCCTTATGAACTTCAGCTGTGCCATTGCTAGGGGAAACACAGTACTTCCTGCTTGCCATGCCCAGTCCATCATGGCAAAGATCCTCACTGCCTCTGAGAGCCATGCACAATGTCCCATCTCTAGGCATACAGCCAGTCCATGTTGCCACTAAACAAACTATAGCACGTTGCTCACAAACCACATTCAAATGCTCAGTATCCTGAAAGATTCAGAGTTTATACTGGCCACACAGTCCAGAAAGCCAGCATCTTAAAATGGCCACAGCTGTGTTTTTCTTCTACTACTGCTGAATTAGGAAAACCTCTTGTAAGGGAGCCGCAGTGAGCCAAAATAATCACACAGAAAATGTGTTAATTAAATCACTGCTTGGTCTATTAGCTCTAACTTCTTATTCCCTAACTCTTACATATTAATTTAACCCATTTCCATTAATCTGTGTATCACCACACGGACATGGCCTCCATTCAAAGTTTCAGCATGTCTGTCTCCTGTAGTGGCTCCATGGCTTCCTTCTGACTCTACCCTTCTTTCTCCCAGCATTCAGTTTAGTTTTCCCTCTCTATCTAAGTTTTGCCCTATCAACAGGCCAAGGCAGTTTCTTTATTCACCAATGGTATTCACAGCATACAGAGGGGAATCCTATATCAGGACATCAAACATTTGAGTAATAAAAGTAACTCAAATTTTAATGTGAGCATTTTTTTCTTTGATATAGATTACTTTTTTATATTTTTCAACCATATCAACTCCATTTCCTTTTTCCTTTTTATTACCCTGTTGCAAACCCATCTACAGGGCTTTCCCTCATTGCTGAACCTCTGGGAGTATTCCAAAGAAAGCATGTGTCTCTAAAATTTCAAAGTTAATATCCACAGACAAGAGAAAATATGTGGTGCTTGTCTTTCCGGATCTGGGTTAGCTCATACATGACAATGTTTCAAGCTCCACCCACTTACTGTCAAATTCTGTAATTTCATTGTTCTTAGCATCCGACTAATGTTCCATTGTGCAAATGAACCTTCATTTCATTATGCATTTATCTGTTAACAGACATCTACCCTCCTTTTATTCCCTGGCTATTATGAATAGAGCAGCAACGGAACTTAAGGGTGTGGTCACTACAGTATGGAACAAGCTACAGTAGATGATCAGACATTTAAAAATAAAGAGCCAGCACTAATTGAACTGGATAAATTTATTACAAAGGAGGACAAATATGGGTAAGAACAGAATGGGGGATGATTCTAGGAGAAGTTGCGAAGAGGGATAAAGATGATCAAATGCCACGTATGAAATTCTCAAAGAAATAACAAAGTATTATTAAAAGAGAAAACATCCATTAGAGATTATGTATATATATACATATATATAAATATATAATTAACTGAAAATATGTTAATTCTGTATTACTGTAAACCAGGCTCTGTTTGTAAGAATGTATATTTATATGTTCATGTACATAATACACACATGTATATATTTATACATAAATATATGTTATATATGACACTAAAGATCTGACTTTATAAAAAAATTCTAAAATTTGAACAAAAATGTAAGCAATAAGCATCACCCTAATTTTTTCAAGAAGCATATTTTATTAGTTTTCCCCATTGCCTGTTATTTGTTTCCTACTTACAAACCTGGGAAATCAGAAATGTCAAATCAAAATTAACACCTCCAGAAGAGTTCAGCATGATCAGATAATAAGCACAGCTACAACAACTAAAAAGATTCATCACATTGAACATGCTATTATTAAGATTAGAAATGGATAATATAGTATTTAAGGCTCACACACTTTCAAGAGAAGCTAGACCATAGAAAAAATCTAGAGAGAAAACCATGACTGGGTTTCTTTCTGTACTTTTTAGGACTCTTCTTCTCTTTAAGTCTTTTATTATTTTTGCTTTGGTCCTGTTGATGGTAATATGAAAATATTTTTCATTTTTAATCATTGAATATTCTTTGGTGTATTTTCAGTAATTTAAATAAAATAGTTACAAGGATATAAATGCTACTGTGAATGCAAGGGTTTTAAGAAATATAGTTCATGTGATACTAAGAGCATAATCAAAAATTATTGCACCATAAAACCTTTACAAGTACTTTAAAATGTGTTAGTAAAACTAGGTCACATGGTATGCCAAAAGCCATAACTCAAAGCCCTACTTTGGGGAACATTCTTAAAGATACTAGGAATTTTAAAGAAAAAAAGAGTAAAATCTATCACATACTTTAAGTTACTCTTTATGATAGTAGCCTATATATTGTTTTAAATAAGTATACTTTTGTTTAATAATACTGTATTTACATTTTTTACCCCTGTCCTCTACTCCTAACTCTGCCTATGCCCACCCCCTTCCAAATTCATGACCTTTTCTTCATATACTTACTACTTGTCTTAATTTAGGATTACTCAATTAGTATTTGCATTTAGGACTGAGTACTTGGGATTTGAAAAGACTGATTCGCACTTTCTTGAAGGCTATCTAAGTTGGCTTTCTGTTGCTGTGATAAATACCTGGACAAAAACTGAGTTTGATGGAAGAGGGCTTAATTGGCTTAAAAGTTACAAAACAGTGAGGACCATTAAGGCAGGAGCCAAGAGATAGGAACTAAAGCAGAGACCATGAAGGAATTCTGTTTACTGGTTTGTCTATGGCTCACTCCTCTTAGTTTTGCTATACATCAGGACTACATGGCTAGGAACTGGAGCACCAGCAGTGAGAAGTGCTTTCCCACATGAATCATTAATCAAGACCCCCTCCCCTGCCTCACAAAGAAAACAAAAACTCGATTACAGGCCAGTCTGATTGGTTCCATTTTATCAACTGATACTCCCTCTTCCCATATGATTCTAGCATGTCAAGTTAACAACAGCAAAATCAGCACAACAGACATTGATTGTTTGCAGCTTTTCAGGTAGAGCTTGGACAATGTGAAAATTCACCCATCAATATCAGGATATCAATAGTGTTGTCATTTTTCAAGTCTAGTTTAGGCAACTATATTATTGAGACTTTATGGTTGCAACTTCCATATTATATATAAAAGACATTATCTCACAGCAAATGCCCTGGTTCTTTGGCTCCTACAATATTTCCCCATTGCTTTTTTTGCATTCAATACTTCTGCAAATGATAAAAAATATAATTTATAGTGATGAAATAAATATGTGCATAATAAGCATATGGATACAAAGGAAATTATTAAATCATCTTGATACACAGCAAAGAAATTTTAGCTCAAATAGTTTAACATAAAATATTTTAATATCATACATATTAATTACATAAAATAATTTGCAGAGATAATAATAACAAACTCCATTTCTGTCAGTATTCCTATTTAGTGCCTGAGAAAAATTCTTGTGCTTTCAAAATTATTTTAACCAAAGCATAAGAGGTTCTACATATAAAGTATTTATAAAGTTTTATGCAATGACACACAAAAATGAGACTAAATTGTTTTTAATTTAAAAGATTTTTTCATTAGAATAGTCTTATTACAGTTTCTCCTCTACCAACTCCTTTCAGAAACTCCCGTGTCCTACCCACCCAAATCTATATCTTTCTTGGGCACTGTCTTATTAGATAACAAAGAGGCATCTAAGGAGAAAAAAAGAAAAAAA
>PVIU01002613.1:0-94725 GCA_004026605.1 Ondatra zibethicus | reverse complement strand
AAGAATCAGAATAAAAAGTTAGTTCATTTTGGGTTGTCCTTGTCCTGCTTTACCTGGGGCCTTTCTCAGAGTGTGGTTTATATACCCAATTTTCATGTTTTGATCTGTTATCAGCTTCTGAGTTAAGGATGGGGTCTTGTGTCCCCTTCTCCCTTTAGTGTTTGAACCCCTCTGGCTTAGAACATTATAGGTCCTGTGCATGTTGCCACAGTTGATGTGAATTCATATGTGCGTCAGAAAGTTCCCTGAGCCCTGAATGAAAGCACCTGATGGAAACATCCCATTTTGGACTGATTGTTCCATGGTCTCTCGCTCTGACTTTGCCCAGATCTGGTTCTCTCTGTTTCTTCCTATATACCATGGGTGGAAGCTTCTCCGATGATGGCAGAGTAAGACATTTATGAGTAGAGCAGACTGCCATTAGAAGTCATTCTATTGCTATGTTCCTTTAGCAAAAGAATAGTATTTAGTTTTTCCCTAGACCCATGGCCTATGTAGTCTCAAGTTTCATTTAATAGCGAGAGATGCCATTAAAACTTATCTGCTTTCTGGTACCCTCATTTTATTATCAGCTGGATTATGCCATATATCATGGTTCTAAAGTATAAATTCAAAAACTTTTCTTCAGAAACTATTCCTGTCAATGATCTGACACAGCAACTTCTAATACATACATATAATTTTTTAAAAATAAAAATGTTCTTTCTTGATTTTTCATTGACAAAATTATTGTTTTCTTACCACATCAGTCACCTAGTTGATAATGATACATAGTAATCTGTGTTTTAGATAAGGCTTTTTGAATTTGGTCTCCTAATTGGAAATAGTGTTGCTAATACTAGGTCATATATGTGTTTTTGTTTACAAAACTTTATACAAGATATTTTGATCACATTTTTCCCTTACATAAGGCAATACCTGCCTAATTCATGTTATTTTTCTCTAAACAAAACCCAAGAACTTTTAAACTGCAAAATCTGCCAAATGAAAACCAAAACTATGAAAAACAAATGGTGTTGCCCAATTAACTACCCCCAGATATAGGACCTGAGCTGAAATATGTTTTCTATGAGGACACTTCAATAATGAAAACTGATTTTCCCTTTCTAAACAGATATCAGATACAGACAGTTTCTTGGTCTGTGGTGGGATCTTCTGTCCACTTCATTTTCTGGATGTTTGAATTTGTCTGACTTGAACTTCAGGAGGTCTTGTCTCTGTGAGTTTCTTACCCTTTTTAATTTAGAAGGAAGAAGCTATTTCAAAGAGTCATCAACACCCTGGCTCCTATAATCCTTCTACTTCTTCTTCAGCATAGATCTTGAGTCTTGAGGGGAGGGATTTAATGAAGATATTAAGGTTAGGAATGAGAGCTTGAAGTCTCTCATTTTCTGTAAATTGTCCAATTGTGTTTCCCTGCATTAACTTCCATCTCCGGCAAGAATAAGCAATATGTCATTAGATTAATGTATCATTGCTATGTATCTTCAGCTGAATAACAGACATAGGTTTTACTTTAAGGCTGATAGTATAATTACACTCAGGGTGTTGACCACTCCAGCAATGTCAGGGATGGGTTTCATCTCATGGAATTTGAACCTATTCCCCATCCTGGATTGACTCATACAGCTATGATGTAAGGAGAGGATTTTCATCCTTCCTCAACTTGTTGTCCCATGCTTTGGTGATGTCTATGGGAGGCCTGATTTTTTCTGAATGAAGAAGGACAAGTTATAGTTGGGGAGGGAGGGAGATGGGACATGGGGAGAGGGAATGGGAGGAGAAGAGAAAGAGGAATATGTCAGTATGCAAAATAAATGGAAAAATAGAAATTTAAGGACAAAAGATGATGTGATAAAAATAAAAGTAGAACCAATAATAATAATAAATAACATTTATGCCACTAGTGCACTAGTATATCTTGCAGATAGGTCACCTGGTAGGCCATAGGTTTGGTACCTAGGTAATACTAATAATTGCTTTTCTCATCCAGCAGTCTAAAATGTACCTTCTAGTCTCTGGAGTTTTTATCAGGATAGGCGAAGCTTCTAGTTAGGCATCAGCTCAACTTTTTCATGTTCAGTGATTTAAGTAAATTGTGTCTTCAGCAATAAGACTTAACTGTAACATCATTAAAGATAATAAATAGATTTGCAAATATCCTGAGACCCCTTGGTCAATGACTCAACAAGGTGTCACAAAATCTCATGTCACAGGAGGTTTTCCTTAGTGGCCTAAGATGTCTAATTGTGGCACTGTCTCCCCTATTATTTGGTAGCTCTGTTAAGATTCATTTCATATATTTACATATTTTAAGAAACTTTTATAGTAGTAGGTGTCCAGATGACTTTAGAATGACCTCTAGTGTTATTTGCCCCTCCCCATATTTCCTCCTTTATCCTGCCCTCCCCTTCCCTTTCCTAGTTAATCTTCCCATTCAGGTTTCCCTCTTATTTCCTTTAACACTATATTCTATTTCCCTTTCCTTAGAATGAATTATCCTTACCACCCTCCAGGCACTTACTAACTACTTTACCTCTGTAGTTTTTCTAATTGTTGCACAAATATGAAAAGTTTATAATCTAGCATCCGCTACAAGAAAAAATTCAATATTTGTCTTTTTGCATCTGGTTGCCACAGTCAATATGATTGTTTCTAGCTCCAACCAATCATTTAGCTGAAAAATACTATTTTTAAAGGAATTCTATGAATTTTTAAAATGATGAAATGTAGAAAGTCCTTCTAAAATGTGTAAATTTTAATACATTTCTATGATACTTTACTGAATGCTTACTTGTTCAACTTCTGGGGTCTAATTTATGTGAGAATATTTTATTTCTTTCTTTGGGATAGTTAGTGAAATGTAATTGCCTTAGACTTGATTGGAGAGTGTGAGGGACCAAGAAAACAGAGTTGGATAAAGGACAGAAAGGGAGAGTAATGAAAGAGATACATTGAAAAATGGAGTCATTGTAGGTTTAGCAAGAAACCAAGTACTAGGGAACCTCCTGGAAAAACCACAAGGACAATCCCAGTTAAGAATCTAAAAAAGAGTGACTAAGGTACCTAAATTGCCCTTCCCCTGTAATCAGATTGATGACTAGCTTAATTGTCATCATAGAACTTTATCCAATAACTGATGAAAGCAGATGCAGAGATACACAGCTAAGCAATGGGCCAAACTCCTGGAATCTAATCATAGAGAGGTAGGAGAGATATTATGAGCAAAGGGGCCAAGACCATGATGACGATACGCATAGAAACAGCTGATTTGAACTAGTGGGAGCTCAATGAACCTGGACTGACAGCTGGGAAGCCAGCATAAGATCTAACTAAGCCCTCTGAATGTGGGTGACAGTTGTGTAACATGGTCAGTTTGTGGAGCCACTAGCATTGGAACCAGTATTTATCCGTAGTACTGTCTCGTTGGAGCTCATTCCCTATGGAGGGATACCTGTTCAGCATAGATACAGTGGGGAGGGACTAATGATGTTACAAGTTTGTTGACTTTCTATGGTAAGCCACATGTCACTGAAGAGTGGATGGAGGTGGGGGGCGGGAGAAGGTGCTGGGAGTGGGAAGATGGGAAGGAGAGGGAACTGCGACTGGTTCATAAAGAAAAAGAAGTCATAAAACATACTTATTTAACAGTTAATCGAATCTTAAAACTCAAAGTCAAAACTTCTTCTGTTGTATGTCTCCCCCCTCCTCTTTCTCTTTAACACATGTACAAACGCACAGAAAGAAAGAGAGGGAGATCTATAGTTATATACACATATACTGCATCTCCGTTTCTAATATACAATTCTACCTTTTGAAAATAATTCTTATGATAAACACCCGAAGTTTTATGCAAATCAACAGGAAGTGACAATTCTCTTAGTTTTCCTATATTATATAGCCCCAAAATGTGGCAACTATTATAGCAATGGAAGTATAGAAGTAAAAGATAAGATTTATTTCACTTTTGCTGAATAATAAATTTGTGTTTTATAAATATGAAGTGGTGTTGCCTTTATATATATGCAACTTTATCTCTTTTTATATTCCTATATTTCTATCTTTATCTTGCTTTATCTACCTATATATAGATATCTCTTTATTTAGCTATATATCTAATCTATCTACACATACATACACACACACACATATATATATATATATATTAACATGATAGTTTGTCAATATGTTAAAGTAAAAATATTACAAAGATAGAAACAATCCTGGAGAACAGAACAGTAGGCTGAATGATCCATATATAGATATACTATATCCATGAATAGGTCAATTACCAGTCAGATATTTGCATTTCCTGTGTATAATATTTCCTTCAGTGTAGTAAAAGGAATGGGCAGGCAGAGTCTCGCTGCCCTGGCTCCTGGCCGCCCGACTCCAGGATGTACGGCTAGCTTAACCCGAAATGACCACACAGGAACAGCACCAATTAAATTACTTCCTGGCCCACCATATCCAGCCTCCTCCCTGTCAACTCTCATTCTTGATCCAATCCATTTTTATTAATCTGTGTTTGCCATGCGGTCGTGGCCCACCAGGAAAGATTTCCAACCAGCTTCAGTCCCAGACAGGAGCCCCATGGCATCTGCCACACTACCTTCTTCCCAGCATTCCATTCTGTCTACTCCGCCTACGTGATCTCTGCCCTATCGAAAGACCAAGCAGTTTTCTTTATTCACCAATGAAAGCAACACAAATACAGAAGAACCTCCTACACCATTTCTGTTGTGGATAGAGTAATCCTTTTCTTTATTTTTGGACTGGAGAAACCCCAGGTTGTTATCATCTTCCAGTGATGCACACTGTCACAGTTATCACACCCAGGAACTGAATACAGAAGAGTCAGGTTTGGTGAGTACTTGTCGTGTGTCATACACATCTGTTACCCCTTGCTTTTATTTAACCTTCACAACAGAATTCTATGTTATGAACTGTCATTACTTCAGCCTACAGAAATTATAGAAGTTTGGACAGAGTTGCACCCGTGCTGACATCTATAAAGTTGCTAGCAACAGATCCTGAGTAGAATGACTTCAAGTCTCTAACCTACTAGTGGCACGAAGAAAATAAAGTCATGTAGAATGTTCTAGGAAAGTGAAAAAACAAAATCAAAACAATTATGGAAGACTTAACATCCTTGGAAGACTACTGCATTAGATGAATAAAAGAACATTCATTTGTTATGTAGTCCTGCAGAGAATGATGTGAATCCCAGAAAGACAACTGACCAGACAAAAGAAAAACTACATAGAATAGTTTGCAATCTTGAGATAAATAAAGTTGCCTCGAGAAACACAATTTGTTTTTCAAAGAGTGTTATAACAATTCCCAAAGCATGGGTACTTATACTTGTAGTCAAAAAAGAATTAATTGGCCCTAGCATTAAATATGATATCAACAGTTCAATTATAATATATATATAATGAATATAATAAAAATATTACAAATATCTAGCAACACGGGCCATTTATCAGTTGATTACACATAAAACATTCTTTTTCACTGTACCTTTACACCATAAAGATAGCAAATACTTGCAGAATTATCATTCATATTTATAATTCCAGAGGTGTCACGTATTTTACAATTGCTGCTCACTATGCATTTATAAGTAAATATGCATAGCATAGTCAGTTAGGGTGTTGTTTTTGAAGACTTTATAAACTAAGTAACATAGCATTTTCTTTTGTTTAGGTGCATATATCTTCCCCTTACACAAGAACTATGTTAAAACGCAAGCTTTTCAGGAACCATTGATTCACTGATTAGTCAATGCAGTTTCCGTTCAATCAACAGGTTTCAAAGTACATATCTTGTCACTCCTTCAAGAGAATCAATACACAATTCTTTGTTCTTTCTCTCTCATTATGGAACTTGTTCTCTACTATATCCTTCTTACCACTATTATTTCTTTTGCTCAAAATATTTTCTTAACCATTAATTCCCCCAAAATCTAATATCTTTTTTTTTCTTCATTCCTTCATGGTTCCAAACTCTAGCAAGATTCTTAACCATGAAATTAATTTGCACTTAGTTTTAACTTGGACTAAAAGACCCTGTATCATTAACCTCTTTATGTAGAATCACCAACAGTTACCATGTTACTAAATTTAAATATCATTCCTTCTAGGAGCTAATCTTTTGCCCAAACAATATCACATCGTATGGCTGTTTTATTCTGTATAGTTGGTCACTATTGATGTACATCCCTGCATCCCTAAGTAATCTTTCTCTTCTTAATGTTTTTTTTTGTCACTCTGGACTATGTAAATCTTTTGTCATGGAGGGCAGATGTAAGTAATTCAAAAAATAGTTTTTGGGTACAGCTGAGAATAAAAAGAAATCTCTTTGTCAAAATCAGCATTATAAGCTTGACCCCAGATGAAAATTTCCACAGGAGAGTGTGCATAGTCTCGGCTGTTGAGATGATGAAAGAATTAATACTGTGTCATCCCAAACTGAACTTCACCCTTGTGCATCAATTTGTAAATGAATCTAAGCTTAGGAGAAAGGTTACATTTAACATAGGTAGGAAAACCTGTTGAAATACACTTTCCCACTTCAGATTTAAAATTTTATATAATTGTACTATTTTTTTATTACTGTAAATTTAGCATGATCAAGTTTTTCATATACTGGTATTTGTGTTTATGTGTGTATAATGCAGTGCAATTTGCAGATATTGTCATGTTTATATGACTAGGTTGACAAACTCGTAAGTAGCCAATAAACATATGATTAAATAACTAATATGTCAAAGAGACATTATTTATAATCTCATTAATAGTGTTTCTAATGTGAATGTTGTCAGTTTATTGTATATAAAATTAACAACCAAAAGCACAGTACAATTGTGGCAAATAAAGTAACAATAATTTTAACCCTTTGCATTCTATAAAATTTGTGATCTCATAAACATTACTTCATAGCTCAGGTAGACAACCTTTAAAACTCGAACCTTTGTTATTAATTCAATATCAATGTGTACTACTTTAGAATCAGGCCTGAAAATGTGATGAAAGATATAATTTAATTAAGGAAAAAAGGTTTTAGCTGGAAACTGACTAATAGCCTATCAGCTATCTATCTATCTATCTATCTATCTATCTATCTATTTCTCATTTATCTATCTATCTAAATATATATATATATAAATATCTAGATATCTATGTCTCTATCACCATTTCACTCTACTAAGGCATTACTAATGCATTGTAGATACCTATATTTATATCGGCAGAATATTCTTGCACTAATCTCGTCTTTCTCCTCATCTTCCAAACTCTTCCTTTTCCCCAACCTTATTTTTAAAACCTTAGTGCACAATTTAATGTTTAGTTTACACTACTATTGAGTGAGAGAACAGAACTCCAAGTCAAAACTTTAAAAATGGTTCAGATTTAAGATAAGAGAAGACCCCTATTTGAGCAAACACTTGGCTATCACAATTATTTCTCTAGTGTGTCTAGCCCTTTATTTATTATGTTCTATGACTTTTCTCACTGTGCCTTTACACAGTGTTTTCATTAGCTCTGCATAGATTCACAATCTGAAATAATGAATCAGATATGGAAACAAAACTGTTTCTGAAAATTAGTTAATTTTGTAATTAATTATAGAGTACTTCAAAAACAGCACCGAGTGAGATAGCATCTGTGGTTGGCAATAGACATGCTGCGGGTAATTTATTATTAACGACCTTTAAAATTTTAAAACCCAATTAAAAAACCTTACAATTGAAGAGTAGAAAAATGCTTCTTTAAAACATTGCATTAAGATTAAGCAACATCATACAACCTCCAGGCAAATGCTGATCTCAGATAATAATAAATTATCAGTCTATTCTTTGTGTGTACTTAAGATCATTAAAACAACTGCACTTCTGGTTCTTCAGGCAATCATCGTGTCAGATTTCTAGAGAGAGAACGAGGAAATCTGCAAAAGCGATGAAGATCGCGGTGGGTTGAATTTATTATGTGGTCTCCGCATTCAAGAGGCAGGAGAAGGTGGATCTCAACAAGTTCAAAGCCAGTCTCCTCTACAGATCAAGTTCAGCATATTGAATAGAATCAGCTGCCACTCTTTCCAGTGCTGTGCCACAGATATACAACCACATAGGACAGTAAACACAAGAAAGCATACATCATAGGAAATGTACATCATATGAAATGCTGACTTTTTGATGTGTGTAAATTTCTGTTCATTCTTGAATTTTAAATGCCAATTTGTGCAATATTTTTTTCTGAAAAAAGGAGTGAGAATTTGCTCACCCGTGCTACTCAAACCTGTGTATGAAAGTTTCTTTCCATCTAGACCTGACAGCACTCACCTACAATCCCATATTTAAGATATAGAAGAGGAGAGTGATTGCAAGCAGCAGCTTGGTCCAGGCAAGCAAGCAAGCAGTGCTACACACAAAAGAAGAAAATAAAGTAAGAGAGAAAGAACGCAAACTGCAAACATTCCATCCAAGTTATTTTTTGTTATGCAGTGGTGTGGATACTCAGTTAAAGACACGTCAAGAAAAAGGTGGGATGGTAAAATACAATGAAGGCCACAAAACAATTTTCTTTTTCTTTTGTCTTTTCCTAAAGATATAGTATATTTAAATTTTTCATTCTTTTTTTCATCAAATGTGCCATTTGACTTTCAGTATTCTATGGTTTATTTGGTGATGGCCACTGTTAATTGTATAATAACTAAATGCTTTTTATTTGCTTTTTTGTCTCTCTTAGGTTTCTGATTTTGTACTGAGGTCTTTTAAATAACATATAGTTTTTCTTCCTTCCTTCCATTTTTTTCTTTTGCTTTCCTTTGAGACAAGGTCTCACTGCATAGCCATTCTTCGACAGAAATCTATGTAAACTTGCTGGCCTAGAACTCAAAGAGTAAGAAAAAGAGTTTTATTTAGATAAAAGAATAGAAAGCAGGAAATGGAAAGGGAAAATGCTTTTAAAACTATTTTGAAATAAAGACAGTGAAGGCAGTAAATTACAATTTGCAAGTCAATATTATGTTTATTTAAATGTGAACATTAGAAAACACAATCACTTACTTGGCAGTATATCATGTTATTATTATAAATGTTATTGTTAATAGTAATGGAAAGTTTCCTAGAGGTTAGATGGGTCTGCTTTCAAGAGTACTGGTTCCTCTTGTAGAGAGCTGGATGCTGTTCCTAGCATCCACATGGCACTTCAAAACTGTCTGTAGCTTCAGTTCCAGTCATCAGATCACCTCTTCACATCATCTATGAACACTGGATGGGAATGGTAGATTTCCATACATGCAGGCAAAACCCTAACATTTTGCCTTTAATCTCAACTCTCACGACACAGAAGTCAGATCTCTGGTAATTCAAAGCTAGCCAGGTCTATAGATTGAGTTTCAGGACAGACAATAATGACAGACACAGAGTAACTCTGTCTCAGAAATAAAAAGCTTTCTATATACTTATCTGAAATACTTTATAATTCAACTTCAATGTGAAAATAATTTAAATATTTTAGACAACCGGCATTTATATTTTCTTTCATGTCTCTGTGTATATACCTGTGTAGTTTGGTGTGTGCATATCCTATGCACATTACCTCATGTGTATGTGGTTGTACATTAACACTAGTATTTGTTTACATAGATGCTCAAGAATTTTTAACCATATATAGCTCATACACTATATCCTCTGCATCAAAGTCTCTCAATGAAATCCATAGCTTACTAATTTAGTTAAAGTCCCTAGCCATATTCCTCTCAAAATTGTTTGTCTATATATTCAAAGGATAGATAGAACTACAGACAGACTGCCATGCCCACCTTGCACTTTCAGGAATTCTAGGTTTCCAAACTTTGATCCTCTTGCCTGCTGGGCATGTTCATTAACTGCTGAGCCATTTCCTTGGGAATTAACTAATTTTTTATCTTTATTTCTCATCGAAAACTTAATGAGGTCTGAAGTAAGGGATGCACTTCTCATTTCTTATTTCCATGTCTTTCTACCCTTTTCAATTCTGAAAATGCTAATAGGCATAGAAAAAATCTCCACGTAGACAGCAAGATAAAGGGAAAGTAATGATTTGAGGTATTATGGCAAAATCAATTCAAAAATAATGAAGTTCTGCTGCAGCTGTTGCAAAATCATATTGAAATAGTGTTCATATCTATTATCTAGGGAGTGCCAAATTCCTGTAGCAACTTCATTACTTTATGAGAAATTAAATTTGCCACCAACATGTTTCCTAATTTTACTAGACATGTCCAGATGATTAAGTTATCTGCAAGAAGACTCAATATGTAAACCTCCCTATCATCTTCTGTAGAAAGCCTGATTTAATAGATCCCATTACTTAGTATTCATTCCTTTATTCTTCTTCCTGCAAATCTGGAGTTTCATGTACATGGCTCAAAAATGATGTCTTCTTGTCTCATTGATATTCCAACCAAACACGCCCTAATGTGAATGGCTCAACTTTTGCAACAGTAACTCAACTTCCTCCTTCTACTTTTCTCTCACTGTATCTGAGCTTCTATTATGAGGACTGTATCGGTGTTCTGAAGGCAGCTGTGGCAAGGTAAAGGACTTCTCTGGTAGTGTGCATTTCACAACCCTGGCTTCCTCATCTCTGTGCTACACTCATCCATCAGGAATCCCAAACCCCAGATATTTCTTCCACGTTTAGGGGAATTTTGAATTTCAGTCCTTTAAATATTTGCTAATGAGATAATCTTTAGACCATTTTTCTATGCTGAATCACCCCATCCATATTCCATATATCTTGGTTAAGATTCCGTGGAAGTTATAGCTTAAAAAGGAACTACATTTCCAGTCTTTGTCATTAATTCACTCTACATCTTTATCTTACTGCCCCTTGATATTGAAACTTTTAGCTTTAAATACCTTAATACACCTCATTGTCAAATTCTAGGATTTAGGTATACTTTGAGTGTTTACCCCATGCCTTCATTTGCTGAAATATTGTCCACACTATGAGGTATTGAGAATAAGAACTTCAATTGACCATAATATTTAGAAGTAGGGATGTTGGAAGGTACTTAGAATTAGGGATGGTTAATAGAATGGAGCTTCAATAATGGAGTTATGTTGAAATAATAATACAATAGGCAGAAGAGACACACATATATATCTTAATTTCACCACGTGAGGCCTGGAACCAGTGCAGAACTCTGACAGCAAAAAAGCCATTGGAGTATTTGTTCAATCAAACATGAACCTTCACATTTTTAACAAAATAAATAAATATATTCTCCTTATATCTGACCCAACCCATGGCATTGGACTATCAAGAATAGAAAATGAAATAATACAACACATAATAAAACATACATACCATTGCAAGAGATGAGATTAATGTTCAATTAATTTATTTGGTCTGATATTCCTAATCTCTGGGAATTTTGAGTTTTACTTGTCTTGGGAAACTTTGTATCTATAGCAGTCATGAAGTTTTTTATTTTTTATTTTTTGAAATTTATTCCCTGGCAATGCTGAAGCATTCATGGGCAGTCCATATATGGCAGTTCTGTTGAACTTGTCCATACTGGGCTTCATGGTCTAAGTTGATGAAGACGACTGACAGTCAGGTCTCTTCCTTGAGGGCACCAGATCTCACTATATAGATGGTTGTGAGCCACCATGTGGTTGGTGGGAATTGAACTCAGGAGCTTTGGAAGAACAAGCAGTGCTCTTAACCACTGAGCCATCTCTCCAGCCCCCAATTTAATTTTGAATTCCTACAACTCAGAAGGAATCCCCTATGGAGCTAGTATGTTTTCTTGCTTACTAGATTAAAGTGGGTAAAAATATCAACAATATTTTATTACTTAGATGACAAAGAAATATTTCTTAAAATAACTCATAAGACAGTCCGACCTGTTTGAACAAATTTAACATCCTTTATTCATAGAACACTCAGCTACACTATCGTAAGACTGATACTTTTACATGTCCACAATTATTTTGGCTTTTCTCAGGTTAATAATATTTTTGGCACCTAGACTCTTCTGCCTGAAGCATACTCTTTTCACTAAAAGATATCTTTTAAACACCTGCATATATTCAACAAACTAAAGAATGACTTCTAAAGATTTAATCTACTAGTTTGTCAGTTTTCTGTGCTTTCTCATAGTGGTCTATGGTGGTCCTGGCTGACGATCTACATTTTTAATGTTTACAGCTAAATATGATTATTTACAGCTTGTCGTTCATTCCCAAGATGAGTAAATCTTTCTTAAAGAGTATGAAAAATTTTTAAATATATCTTTCCCTATAATATTAAACTTCTTGTGAACCAAAAGTATTTTAGGTTAATGATATCATATTAGGAAGCATTCCAGAAAATGTGTTGGGTGGAATCACAGATTATACTCACCCAAGTCTAGGATAAGGACTAAAACATTTTGCACCAATAGTAGACGAACAGAGTATTCTTAATGTATTAATAGATACTTTATTTACAATTGAAGGCATCTATAAAAGTAAACTTCAGAAATAATTTGTTTAGAATTTTCAACATTAACATTTATGGAAGTTGAGAAAAATCATCATCCAAAGTGGATATATTTATCAATGTCATCCCATATTCTCATGAAATAATATTTATTCAGAATACTTTTAAATTTTATGCTATTTATAATTACTTCACATTTGGATTTTATTTTTTCAACTAACTTACTTCAACAGTGACTCTCTTTTAGCAACTGCTGTGAGAGGCTGCAGAGAACCCAGCCCTTACTTTCATTACTGGCCTCAGGGTCCGTGCGAACTTAACCCTGCACCTATGTAAGAGATCTAGTAAGATTTTCTATTCTTGTTATTCTTACAGGTCAAAAATGAATATTAGGTTGGAATGGTTTCTAAAGCTCTTGTTACTTCTAAAGGACATGATAGTTTAAGATATACTAAGAAACTAAGCATTAGGTGAAAATTGTCTGTGCATTAAAAATCCCTACATTTATATAAATGTTGATATTAGAACATCCAAAAGTTCACTCTTAAAGTTAACAAAAATTTACTTCTTATCACATCTTGACAGATTAGTAAAGTACGATTCATGCTATATTAATATAATCTAAATTGTTTGGTTACTATAGGTAATAATAAAATTAAAATAAATTAGACCAAGTGGAAAAGTCATGATGGAAATTTTCCAAGACACCTTTTTAGGATTTGTCAATTTTGAAAACAACTAAACCTGATATGGCCAAATAAACATTTATATAAAAGTGTTTTATGAATACATTTGCCAATTATATTAATTACTTTTGTGTTTTTGTGGCCATTATTCCTGATAGACACAACCTTAGGGAAGAAAGAGTTATATTGGTTTATGATGTCAGAAGTTTTTCTTTTATCATAGTCTTAAACTATCATGTCCTTTAGAAGTAACAAGAGCTTTAGAAACCATTCCAGCCTAATATTCATTTTTGACCTGTGAGAATAACAAGAATAGAAAGTCTTACTGAACTCTTACATAGGTGCCGGGTTAGGCTCGCACAGACCCTGGAGGCCAGTAATGAAAGTAAGGGCCATAGAAGCCATGGTCACAACAATCATGGTGACAGGAATGTATGACAGCAACAGTGCTTAAAACGGCAAGCCTGGAAGCAGAAACCAAGACATGCTAGCCAGCAGTTCTCAACCTAATGGTCACAACTCCCATGTCAAGTTTCCATCTCTGTAAATATTTACATTACAGTCATAACAGTAGCAAATTACAGTTATGAAGCAGCAACAATAGTTTTATGGTTGTGGATCACCACAACATGAAAAGTGTCTTAAAGGGACCCAGCATTAGCAAGGTTGAGAACCACTATGCTGAAAAAATGAAAGTCTTCCCACACCCCTTAGAAACCTATTGAGTCAATCAAACCTTACTGCCTATAGATTCCGCTCCACTGCCAAATGCTTGCACCTGCTATGAGTCAAACATTCAAAGCAAGAAGCTGTGATGGACAGTATAAATTCAAAGTAATGTAGTATTTTACTTTTTATGCATGGACGATCATTTGATGTGAGTTCCTTTTATTGTTATCATGACAATATCTCATTGTGTTTTAATTTTTATTTATTTTAATATTTATTTGGAACAGTCTATGCGCTGAGCAGTGAAGGAGACATCTATAAATCAACCACCAGTATGTAAACATGGTTAGTGCCATGCTGTACAGACCTGGCTCTCAGTAGGTCTCATAGGGTCTCTCTAGTTTATATTCCAGGAGAGAGTTTGTGGCTGAAGAACTTCACCCACACTTAATTAGCTCTTCAGTATGTGAGGAGCCCAATACTCAGAATTAATTTATTCTCAGATCTCAACTCTTTAGAGCGAACACAATATTTTTGTGCAGCATGAATTCTAGTTATTCTTAATAATAAAAATCCAGGAGTCAGATATATCAGGATAAATGCTGAAAGATCAGAGAAGTAAAGGAATCAGTTACTAGAGATTTTTACCTATACCAAATCCACAGACCTAAGTGCACAAGATCCTGTATCCACAAATCCTCAGACTGAACACAATGAGCTCCTGTCTCCTGCTGCCATATATTCTTCTCTCTGACCAGCCATATCCTTCCTTTCTCCACCTTCCTAGTGCTGTAATTAAAGGCATGCGACACCAAGTACTGGGATTAAAGATTTGTGCCACCACAGCCTGTCCTCTCTGCCTAACTAGTGGCTTAGCTCCACTCTCTGATTTTCAGGCAAGCTAGATCACAAACAAAATATCACCACATTTTTTTCCTGTCTGAAGCCAGAGCTAACTTGGATGAGAGGATTTTTATCTTCTAAATTAACTATTGTCTCTTCCCTAGAACCCTACGTGACGTAAGAACCAGTCTTAAAACTCAACATTTACATTCTAATTCTTTACTTCACTGATAATGTTATTCTTTAGAGGACTCCACCTCCAGCTGTCTCAACTTTGAATCTCAGGGAGATAAATATAAGAACCTAGACCTGCTCTCAAGGATACTCCTACTGTCCATTCAGATGATTATCTGCAGCAACAGCCATTTTCCAGAGAGCAAAATTTTCAAGCACAGGGAGGGTAAAGTATGCATGCTCTCTACAACTTCGTCAATTAAATGAAGTTAAACCTACTATACACAATCCATTCTTGTCTTTTGTTCAGATCCACTTGTTTAGGTCTTGTACCATCTGAATGAAAAGGCTTTTGACAGAAAAGTTGGCATATGTCACTTATGTGGGTTATGACATCCTTTTTAATAGTTTAAAATGGAAAGGAACTAGGGGCAGAATAGTTGAAGGAAAAAGGAAAGAAATCACACAGCAGAGAAGGAACAAGAAAGAACTGGGCTGTAAAAATCTTTCAAAAGCCAGAAAAGGTACTGTACATGTTTGTCTTAATTTAGGAGTAAAGCAAACAAAAGGAAGTGCTCAGAAGCAAGGAAGCAGGTGTTCCTGTTGTTGGTCTCTGTAGACTGACGATAGGATGGCTTCTCCGGCAAACAACTGGCAGCAAACACAGAACTCTGACTCTGGTCTGGAGACTCTTCAATAAAACAGATCTTCCCACTCCAGAAACACGCAAATGTACGGAGATTAAATGAGGGATTTGATTGTGCCAACTCCTGTTCGGCTAACCACAGACTTGACCTTGATGCCATTTCAATCATCTCTATAGCCACAAAGTAGGAAATCTTAGCTCTGGCATGTTCTTTTATCTATGTCATAACTTTAAAAGCTTTAAGATAAGAATTTCTCAAATATAGTTTAGATTTAACCATGAAGGCTTCAGTCTGTATATCATAATTTCAGAGGTACTTGATGTATTTGACTTTATTTTTCATGAAAATAAATGCCTTTTGTGCCAACCTATAGTTCATATTCAGGGAATGATTTAATTCAGAAGAATGAAAACTGTAGTGTTTTGAAAGATTTTCTGTCAAGTAAAAAGATATTGTATTGCAGCCATGCACCACACAAAGGCATTTCAAAAAAGGACACAGCACCAGTACAATGCTGGCCACACCGCGATAAAATGTTAATGTAAATTTTCTATTACATAAAAATTTCATATATGCAAGTATGTGTTATCACTTATGCTTCTATGACAATGCCAGTGCAAACAAAGCTACCACAGTGTAAGCTGTATGAACATATAGCACATAAATCATGTTGGCATTAAATCAGTTCACATTTTAATAGTATATTTTTAAATCTTTAAAAACATTTGCTGTCATCTTGATTTTAACATTTTCTCTTATAACTTAATCTTGTAATTTATTTTGAGATTTTTTATTTCATCTTTTTATGTGTATGGGTGTTAGCTTGTGTGTATGTCAGTGTATTACGTACGTGCAATGCCTGCATGGGCCAGAAAGGACAATGGACTTCTTGAAAATAGTGTTATAGAAAGTGAGCTTCTACATGAGTACTGGGAATCAAGTCCAGGTCTTCTGGAAGAAGAGTCAGTTCTCTGAACGGTGCTTCTCTGAACGGCTGCACCACCTTCAAACCCTCATCTTTGTGTTGCCGTTGTTATTTTATCTTATATTAGACGCTCCTCACACCATAGGCAAGAACTTAAATAAATCATTATAATATATATATATTAATTTTCATTGATCGTTCAGCCATAGTGATGATTGAGATATATTGCTACCTTAAAGATAAAGTAGAACAGAAAACTAAAGAAACAGCTGAAAAAATTTACAAAAATCAGTTTAGTACAGTTTATTTTTCGTAGTTCTTTTGAATCCAGAAGCTGGACTTAAAGCAAACTGAACAATAAGAAAATAGAATGAAACAGAATTTTGTTTCTTTCACATGAAATTTTTACTTGAAATTATAACATATTAATTAATAAATATACCTATTCAAAAGATAAAGATTTATGAAATTTGCATTTTTATTTTATAAATAGTCAATTATTTATAAGTAGAGATACAATTGGCTCTCAGAGTGATTATGATGTTTTTGATGATATAATATCATCCAATGTCAGAATATAATATTTTCAATCAGGTAAGAAGTGAATGTAGCTTAAGAAAATTGCAAAACTATGCAGAAAAGTCCACGGTAGGAGGATGTCATGTGTTTGTAGTCAGTCTGGGCCTCTGTGTCAGATCCTACCCTAAAAAAAATTAAAAGGAAAGAAAAAAACTACAAAGTAGGAAGTAATAGTCAGCTTGACATGATTATATAGAAAGGTTGCACTGATGTTTACCCTCATGAGTGGCCTATCTTAATTTAGTTAGCTGATGTGAGAAGATCCTGTCCCGGATGGGGTACCTAATTCCCTAAAGAGGGAGTCCTCAACTGAATAAAAGTGGAGAAAATAAGCTGGGCAAAAACAAGAAAGTCTGCACACATGAACTCATTTTTATCTTCTCTGGACTGTGGATTCCGTATGATTGAGTACTTCAAGTTTTTCAAATTCTGAAATCCGCCAATCATGGACTGGAAATGGAAGTCCAATACATACTTTCTTCCCTGGATTCTTTTTCTTTCTTTCTTTTTTATATTTGACTATTTTATTATTTTAATATTGTTTTTATTGAGCATTTTTCTTTGCTCCCCTCCCTACTTTTTAAACCATTTTTGATAATTGTATACATGGATACAAAACATTTTGATCATGTGCACCCTCCCTCTGCCTCCCTCTAACATCTTTAGTGTTTCCGCAAATTCCTTCAGTTGCTTTTCCCTTAGCATGCTTATCATAGCAACAGAAAAACCTAGAACACAGGAAAGTTACAAAAATATCCAATTTTCAGATAATAAAATTACTGAGCTCTAAAGTCTGATATAATTTTAGAGCTGGCCAGCTATTCTAATTTCTTTATTTTGTAATTTATGAAATATAGGCCAAAATTTATAATGTCTTCCTCAAAATACTGTGACTGTGTTAGGATTTAACTAATTTGTTTTAATGAGAAGAGAGAGGTATCATGCACTAGTTGGCATTCTGAGATGGGGAAACCAGTTTTAGAGATTAATAAATTCTGTCACATAAATTATCCCAATTGACCTCAATTTTCTCATACAAAAATGAGACTTTGTGCTGCACTATTTGTAATGTACAATGCAGCTCAAAATTCTCATGATTATACAAAGAACCATTAGGAATGAAAACAAATATCTACCATAATTAGATGAAAACTCTTATTTGAGAAGAAATACATGTTTTTTTTCTTTCAATTGTTAAAGATAATGTATTTCAAATTAGCTGTACTCAATTCACATTTTTTTTTATCAGCAACATCGGCTGGCATATTGCAATTAACGTGCTTCTTTCAAAGTGTTTTAGCTTTCTTCTTGTTCTATGATGAAAGTGACTCATTTGTTTGCCATGTTATTAACAGTAGCCTATGGCTAGAACATTTTCAGTGATCACAAATTCCAAATGTAATGAAGTAGAAACTAGTGACATTTTATTTCTTTTTTCTCATACCATCACATGATAAAAATCACACTGCATTTTATAACATCTGCAGGTCATGATGAAATTAAGCTCGCATCCAAATAAAACCCATACATTGTGGCTATTGTCAGAAGGTTGAGGGTCAGACTGAAGAATAGACCACAGATTTATTAATGAGCAATCCTACTGTAATTGAATTATCCAGTGTTTTATTTGTTGCTATACATTATTCAATCAGTGACCCTTTATTGAATGCCTACTATTTCCCATAAAGCAAGCTAGTGGAATAGTAGCAGCTGTTATGTAAAGCAGATTATAAAACCAGGAGCTTGAAATAAAGATGAAATCGAAAGATCATTAATTAGAATTATAATGCATTGAATGAATGGTCAAAGCATAGACAGAGGGAGCAAATAGGAATAGTATAACTGAACTAAAATCAAATCAGACGAGTTGCAAAAATGACTCAGATTGAGGTTCTCTTGCATTTAACAAGAAGTCAGAAGGGGAAAAATTATGCAAAATAAGGAGTATTCATTTAGTCATTGCTAATATTTCTTGATGATTTTTCTTACAAAGTATACACACATAAATACGTACAAATATATGTTTATGTATTATATCTCCTCTATCTGCACTGGAGATTTGGTGTACATTTACATTCTGTTGTACTAAATCTGAATACAGCCAATAAGTAGTAAGGATGAGCCAACAAGAAAATTGTTTATAGCATACTGGCTTGATTAGCACTGCATAGCTTATTTTGTATGAATGAGTATCCTGGCATAAGGAACTTGGCTCATACAGGAAGTCTTAGTTTTCATTAGAAGGAAGAATTCCAAAAGCAGTATGATGGAGAAAATTGTATTTATCACAAACCACCATTGTATCTCAGGCAGGTCACTAAGGACAAGAGACTGTCAATACAACCAGAACACTGCTTTTATGAACCACATGAAATATTAGGATGCCCACAACTGGGTTTGGAATGACTCTAAAGTAATATACAAGGAAAAGGACAAGTCCGGTCAGTCCCCAGCACTTGTCTAGCAGATGCTGTGTAAATAACTTGTCTGAAGTCATTTGTGATTCTGATCAAGAATAGAAACACAATACATATAGGGTTCACTGTAACCAGAGACCAAGTCATGCTCAGGGATAAATCGTCCATGCCTTGCAGCTTTCTTATAAAGGTGTAATTCATGGTAGAGTGTCTGTGTTACAGCGACAGCAGTAACCACCTTGTGGAGAAGGCAATATTTGCATAAGTTGAATTTTGTTTGGTAACAAGTAATAAAAGTGGTTGGTGATTAAATCTGAAGCAGAAATCATACTTGTAAGTCAGACACACACAGTGTCCTGTAAACCTATAGTCACAACAAGAAAGGGCAAGGGATACAGCGAGTGTATGATCAGAGGAGATGGGTTTTTCTTTTGTTCTTCAAATGTTTGATTCTACTGACCTTTCATACTCCATTTTAAACTCTAATCTCTAAGGACCTTGATTTGGTTCCAAAAGTAAATTATATTTGTTTCTGCATTTCTGTCTGATTTCCAAAAGTTTTGTAATGACAGTTTACACCATAGCCAAACAAAAAAGTCAAGGCTACCTCAAAATCTCACCATTGGTTTGATATAAGTCATGGTCTTGAACTCAGTGTGATAGGGAGAAGAAGAGGATCTAGTATTGGAGAGTACATGAAAGTTAGTAAACTCAGTAAACAGCAGCGTGTGTTTGGAAGTACATGCCTATTCTTTTTAATTTCACTCTTCAGTTTGACATTAATAGGAAGATTGAAAGTTAGGGAGCCATCACAGGAACTCAAAAAAATACTCATTCCAACTTGTAAAATGCATTTACCCAATGCCTAAGTGAATCTGGTATGCTCTTGAAAAATGTCAATGCCCTAGCTTCTACCTCCTAGCAAGTCATGATTGAACATCACACATAAAATTCTCACTGAGGTTGATTTTTTCTGGTTTGTTTAACCATTGAAAGGCCAATGCTTTGCAACTGTAGTTGTATTTGTATGATGCTTTAAATTTTATAACTCTGAATCATACTATTTAATTCACTTATTTAGTGTTTTTATTAATTATTTTTCCCAGATGTTTAAAGTTTCCTCTCCCTCCTTTCCTCCTATCTCCCTTCGCGCAGCTCCCAACCATTCCTCCTCTATCTTTAGAAAAGGGCAGGTCTCCCATGTAAAATAGCTAGCCCTGACCTATCATGTTGAAGGAAGAGTAGGCACCACTTTTCCTATTAATGCTGGACAAGGCAACCTAGTTGGAGGAAATGGTCCCAAAAGCAGAGACGGGCCCTGCTCTGACTGTTAGAAATCCCATAAGACCAAGCTGCACACGATAACATATAGGCAGAGCGCCAAGGTCAGTTTCATGTAAGCTCCCTGGTTCTCAGTTCAGTCTGTATGAGTGCCTATGAGCCCAAGTTAGTTGATTTTCTGGGTTTTCTTGTGGTATCCTAAGGCTTTCTGGACCCTTTAATTCTTCCTCCCTCTCCTCCACAGGATTTCTCAAGGTCTGCCTAATGTTTGACTGTGGGTCTCTGCATCTGTTTCCATCATTTACTGGGTGAAGCCTCTCTGATGATAATTGGACTGGGCAATGATCTAAGAATATAGCAGAATAGTAGTAAGAGTCATTTAATTGGCTTTTTTTTTTTTTTTGCCAGACATGTGTGGTTTATCCTAGGTTTCCGGATTGTCCAGTGTCTGCATCCTGGCCCTTCTGGCAGTATCAGGGGTGGGTTACTTCTCATAGGTTCAAGCTGGACCAGTCATTGGTTATCCATTCTCATAATTTCTGTGCCATCATTACCCCAGCATATCTTGTAGGGAGGCAACATTTTTAGACATAAGGAAAATGCTCATTAGAATAATGTTGAGATTATATCTCATACCCATCTTAGCTACTGCTAAGAAAATAAATAACAGAATAATCAAATGAATTCTAATGACACATTATTATACCAAAATTAGTGCATCACTCAATTGTTCAAGTCTATTATAGAAGTTTCTTCTTGCAGTAAATGGCATTGAACACGGATACCCACTACTGGACCATGTTAAGAGAGTGAAGCAGTAATATGCAATCTTAACTGCTAAACCATTTTCCAAAGCCCACTCCATATTTTTAACAAAAAATCTCAATGAATTTAAGATGCCTTAGCATATTGAAGGTCAGGAAATGAGTCAAGTCCCCTAATACAAAGGGGAAAAAAGAAAAAGAAAACTTTAACAAATTTCTCCTTCTCCCTCCTTCTCTATATTATGTAGTCTTAGGCAGGAACATTTTATCTAATGTTTGGATGCATGCCATAGAGAAATGAAATCAGTACACATTCTCTCCTATAAGTAAATTAAGAAACTAATAATAAAATTAATTGTTTATTTGTATGTAAATTTATTTATTTATTCTATTTTGAGACAAAATCTCCAATAGCTTAGTCTGGCCTCACATTTTATATGTGGTTAAGAGTAGTCATGAACTTCTCCTAATCCTCTAAGATAATGAACAAGTGCTACCTTACATAATCTAACATCTACAGTTATATGTATACTATCCCAGACAATGAAGACTGACTTCTGGGAGCCAAATTTGAAAACTCGAAAAATCATGGTATTATTAAAAACATATGTTAATTTGGTGTCAAAACATTATTTAAAGAAAAGCTTAGATTTATCACAAATCAGTACTTGTTAGAAATCATTTCTGACTATGGTTAATTGATAAAGAAGGAAGATGGAATGAGAAGTCATATTCTCAGAATTTTGGTATCTATTGACTGTTTTGAAGTTTGTGAATATATTTAATATCAGGACCTTCTGAAACTTTGAAGGTGTATAGAATACCTAAGACTTTTAAATAAACTTTTTAAATCAATAGCTTGCAAGTCAAGTTAAAAAATACTTTTCACCAAACTGTGTAAAATAAAATTCAAGATGACATGAGGAAAATAAATTTTGCCTTCATTATATTTAAATTATCTGTTACACCATCTTTATTTAATTCTTTGTGATCAATCGTTTTAATAGTGCAAAAAAACCCCACTTTTTAATTCCTCTTAGCAACTACTTTCTGTTTTCTAGATGGCATGAGAGACTAATGTTAGATCAAACTCCTCAGTGACCATGAAGCTAAACTTCAAGGAGACTGGAATAAAAATAGATGACAACACCATGAGACATTATAAATAATTTCAATATACATTCAGGGGTCAGGAACAGAAAGGAAACGCAGTGGTAGAACACTTTCATTCAAAAGAGCTTGGTTTCTATTTCTAAAGCCATAAACACAAATAAATAATGCTACATGGCCTTCAACTTGAACTGCAATTTTATAATCATTTATTACTAAAACAGAAAAATGGGAAGATTTTGTTGAAGAAAATGTTCTTGCATTAAGTATAAAAATAATAAGAGAACATGGCCTATAACATTGGGACCTACTGATGTTTTTCCATAAGGTGACAGTCATTTAGCAATGTGACAACTTGGAAGCTTGGATTTCTTTTTGTACCCCTGCCCCCTCAATCTCTCTCTCTCTCTCCCTCTTTCTTTTTCTCATACACACAATTTCACTGACTGTTTTGATTTCAATTTCAAACTAAAGTGAAGGGCAGGAATTGTTACATAAATAATGTTATAGTGGAGAATGTGGTCCCAGGCTTATTCTTGACTTCAGAAAATATGACAAATGTAACTGTGCAAATGTGATAACATGAATGTTTTTCCTGCTTAGGAACATATTTGTCCTGAAGTAACAAACTTCGATAATGGCTAACTCTGTATAAAGTTAGTTAGTATATAGTATACATCCACTCTGTATAAAGATCTATTATTTTTCTCTCAAAACCAGATGCCTATGGACACCTCAAATGTCATATTCCTTATTAAGTCTATGACCTTGGTATTAATTCTCTTTTCAAGAAAACTAACAGAAAATATCATAGCAATAAACTTAGTGTGCAAATAAAATATATACATTTAGTATTGTTTTGTTTGCTGAAAGTTTTAGATTTTTAAGGGAAGGATCTAATAACCAATTGTTAAATTCCCAAGGGACTGAGGAAAAAAGAATACAAAAACAAAAAGACTTAATCATAAAGTGAATTACATGTCAAGTTGAAGCCCTATGGTTTTCAGATTTTAAAGATTTCCTCTCAATGACAAAAGCAACTACATTAAGTTTATCCTTTCTGTGTCTATCTTAATTATGTTTGCTATTGCTGTAAAGAGACACCATCACCATGGCAACTAATAAGGAAAATTTTTAATTGGGGGTGACTCACTTACAGTTTCAGAGGTTCAGTACATTATCATCATGATGGGGAACATGGCGGAATACAGGCAGATGTGGTGATGGAGCTGAGTGCTGCATCTTGCACTGTGGCACCTAGGGAAGCTTAAGCAAAGGAGACCTCAAATTCTATCCTCACAGTGACACACTCCCACCAACAGGCCACACTTCTTAGTAGTGCCACTACCGTAGGAGTCCATTTTCTTTCACATCACCACAGTTTCCTTTATCTCCTTTTAAAATGTAAGAGTCCATGTGGTATATGTATGTATGTATACATGTATCTGGGACATATTTGTGAGATATACATATGGCTGTGTGTTTGAATGGATGTGTGTATTTACATACATATGATCTGCATATCTGTGGTGTGTATGTAGAATATGTGTGTGTGGTGTGTTTATATGAGTATATGTCATTGCTGACCCCAGTACATGGACATGCAGATGCCAGAGCAGGGCATCAGGGGACTCCTCTACTACTCTTCTTACTATATTCTTGAAAGAGTCATTCACTAAGCCGGAGGCTCTGCTGGCATCCAGCAAGCTCTAGTGAGCCGCTTCTTCCACCTCCATCATTGCCACCACTGAGGTTGCTGATATATGTAGCTGCACCCAGATTTTTGCATGGATGATAAGAATTTGAGCACAGGTCCTCGTGCCTGAGAAACGATCACTTTCACACACTGAGATATTTCGTTAGCCTCTTCCTCGCCTATTTTTTTTTAATTTTGTAGGCCTTTTGGATTTTTTCAAAAGATTTTTAGAACCTTTCAAAATTACCCTCAACTTAAAAAACTAAAAATACTTTGTGACCATTCTCAGAATTTTTCTTTCTTTTGCTTTAGTTTCATTGAATTTGTTCTTTGAGAATTTCTCACACATAATAAGGTAGTATGATTAATATACTCCCAGAGTCTCTTTAATCTCTCCCTCAACCCTTTTTTTATGCCATCACATCTAAAAGTTCTTTGCTGACATTTTTGTCAAAAAAATTGTTGTATACCAATGAGATTCATCAGGGTCATCTATATGACCATAGTTTTGAAGCTGTCTATTGAAACCTGCACGTCTTATTAATGAGTACAAAATTGAAGACAATGATGTGCATTTTCACGAAAACTATCCACAGTCAATAGCTGAGCAAGGGGGTGGTTAGGCCCCTGTGAAGATTTCATGACCCATGATTGCCTATTGAAAGATTCAATTTTGTACCAACTCTTTGAAGACAACTGCAACTGCTATTATAACATTAACTAGGTAATGCCCAGAAAATAGCAACCCATAATCCTACACCCTATCTTCTTTCAAAGTGAGATTATTATTAGTCTTAAAAAAATCTAGAGTCAGTTATTAAGGGTGAAAGCTCAAAGATTGGAGAAGCAGAGCAACCAGCCACCAGAGACTGCTTAACCTCTATGAAAATCTCGGACCAAATCAGGATGATTCTGTCTATATGAATACTCAGACTAACTGGGGGGAGAGCATATCTTTACCCACTGTATATTCCTGCTTTCACCTCCCTAGTGCTGGAATCAAAGTCTTGAGGCTCCCATGTGCTGTGATCAAGGCATGAGATGCCAAGTGCTGAGATCTAAAGTGTGAGCCACCAAACCTGGCTCTGTTTCTCTTTTGAAGGGTTCAATCTTACATAGCCCAGGATGGCCTTGAACTCCTGATCTTCCTGCTTATTCCTTCCAAGTGCTGGGATTAAATGTGTGTGCCACCAATGCCTGCCCTCTATGGTCAGCTAGTGGCTAGCTTGGTCCTCTGATCCCCAGGCAAGCTTTATTTGTTAGAACACAAACAAAATGTCATATAACATTCTGCATTCTTAATACCCTTTCTTTGGTGATATTCTCTGAATTTTAGAGATTGTATGACTATCCTGTTAATGGATGAACACTTAATATTTTCTCTTAGCCCTTTGAGCAGCCAATAATATTTCAATTTGCAGCAGTATTATAAAGAAAGACTTCCCTGATTCAGTCTTTCTGTAGTTTTTTTCATAAGTACAGACATAAATAGTTAGAGAGATGTTTGGTGCCATGGCAATCAAGATGGGAATTCAAACTTTGGCCTTCACGTATGTGCAGCAAGAGCTCTTAGCTGCTTAACCATCTCTCTCTGCTCTCCTCCTCTTGTTACTTCTTTCACAAGAAACGAACCCTTCTTTTCTTCTAGAAGACATCCAACCAGTTAGTTATTTATCATAATAGTGTGACCCAGAAAAATAAACATTATAACAAAAATGGATTAAATGTATTTCTTTCAGAAGAGCAATATTCAAAATGGTACCTGTGAAGCAGCTGAAGAAACAGCAGTGACAGGAGAAGCTGCCGTCAAAAATCTGGATTCGGGAAACATATCCTCAAACTGCCATAAACCTGAGGTTAGAAACAGAAAAGAAATCAGTAACAGACAATACTGTGTGTAAAAATTGGGCAGAAAAATAAATTGCACAGTAATCAGTACAGGGAACGTCAAGCAAGACCTGTGTTCCCAGCGCTCTGACTTCAAGAAGCTTGGGAAGTCATGTCTGGAGGAAAAAAGTATTTTCCTTATGCTTCCAACATGAGTCGCAATGCTAAAATCTATTTACCTAGCACTAATCAGATGTTTAAAAATACTGCAGTCTACTCTTAAATTTAGTGAATATAAGCTTCTTTGGTAGATGAAATACTCAAGACATAAAAAATGCATAGGTTAGCAAGTCAGGATTTAAGTTTCTGTTGTAAATGCCAAAATAAAATATGGTCTCAGACAAGTCATTAATGTTTTCTGGTCTTTACAATTCTTTCTCTGTACATTAAGACAAAAACATTGTAAAGTAACAATTTGAAATTTATGTTCCTTTATTCATGAGAATTTCACACATTTATGAAATTAAATATTCCTCACTTTTGATACTTACTTCCTGAACATTCCCTTCAATAAGTCCTTCTCACAGCTTTCTGTAAATTGTATCTTCTATGACCTTGGATGACCTGTTAGGCCTGGGCATATGTGTGCAGGCGTGGCTCATCCATTGGAGCGTGGGACACTTACCAACAGCCACGTCATCAAAAATAATGACTTCCATTGCTCTGATGTGAGTGTGGGTCTCTGTCTCTATCTCCATCCATCAGACGAAATTTCTAGTGTGGTGATCAAGATATTCATCAGTGTGACTATGGGACAATGCTAGTTCCGGCACCCTCTCCTCTGCTGCCCAAGGACCTAACTGGGGACATCCCTGTGGACACCTGGGATCTCCTCTAGATCCAAATATCTTGCCAGTCCTAAAATGACTCCAATAATGTAGATATCTTATTCCCTTCTCCAATATCCACCTTTCCTCCATCTCCACCCTCCCACTCCCCCAAGCTTTCCCCAGTCCTTCCCTTATCCCTTCTCCTTCCCCCTCTTTCCTACCCCCATCCCCCCACCTCCACCTCTATCCCCATCCCTGTATTCCCAACTTTTGCCTGGCAATCTTGTTTGCTTCCAATTTCCAAGAGCATCTATATATGTTTTTCTTTGGGTTCACCTTGCTATTTGGCTTCTCTGGGCTTGTGAGCTATAAGCTTAGTGTCCTTTGTTTTATGGCTAGGGTCCTGATCTAATGGGAGCTCAACAAATCCAGCTGGACTGGGACTGAACGAGCATATGATCAAACTGGACTCTCTAAATGTGGCTGCCAATGGGGGCAGACTGAGAAGCCATCAACAATGACACTAGGACCTATCTCCTTGGCATGTATTATCTTTTTGGGAACCTAGTCTATTTGGATGCACACCTTCCTAGGCTGGGATGGAGAGGGGAGGGCCTTGGACTTTCCACAGGGCAGGGCACCATGCCCTCTTTTAAGGAAGCTGTGGAAAGGAGGAGGGGGGAGCGGGAGGGGACTGGGAGAAGGGGAGGCAATGTAAATTTTTTTTGAATGGAAAAAAATAAAAGAATATGGAAAAAAATAATGACTTCCAAAAAAAATGCCAACCACCAATAGACTCTCTGTAATGAAGACTGCACTCTCATTTCCCAGCCGCCCAGACACAAATAATCACACAAAACTATATTAATTGCAACACTGTTTGTTCAGTGGCTCAGACATATTCGTAGCTAGCTTTTGTAGCTTAAACTAACACATTTCTATTATTTTATATTTTACCGCTAGGCTTATATATGTTACCTCACGTCTAGCTTTGTGGGTAGCTACATGGAGTTTGTCTGACTCTGACTTCTTTCTCCCTGCGTTCAGTTTAGTTTTCCCGGCTAGCTCTATTCGGCCATGTGATAGGCTGAAGCAGCTTCTTTATTAACCAATGCTAGTAAAACATATTCATAGCATACAGAGGAGGTCCCACATCACCCCTCTCTATGTGGTGTACCTTATAGCTCCTCTACCTGGCTATGGGTAGACTTGGCTGGTTTGGTCTTTGACTGATGTTGTGGAGTTAGCCACAGTCGTTAGGTGTTCGTGAATGAAATAGCTATACCATATAAGAAAAAAAAAACACATTAAATAGCACACTCATCCACATCCTCGGGTTTTTACATTCTTTCTGCCACCTCTTCTGCGATGTTGCCTCAGTCTTTAGGGGAAAGTGACTAGTAGAGACATTCCATTTAGGGTTTGAACACAGAGTAGCTTATTTTCACTACTTGTACAAGTTGTGCCTCTCTCTACTGTCTGCTGCGTACTGTAAAAGCAGCTTCTCTTGTGGAGGTTGAGGGCTACAAAGGTCCAAGATATAATATGATATCTACAATAATGTTTTCAGTAAGAAACAAGACACAAGTGCACTTGCAATTGTTCTTAGAACCCAAGACGGATTGTCTCCACAAACTGCATGGCTATGAAAATAACACTCTTGAACATCACTTATATACCCTCAATATAGTTATGTGTGCATCATGCTTAACCTTGATGTATTATAAATATCTATTAGTTGTTATTCTTTTGTATTTATTGACAAAGAGATCTTTTGTATAAAGCCTATAACATGTCATTAAAAAATGATGGTCAAATATAGACTCTATATAAATGTAGGGTGTATATCTTACTTTTTCTTAAAAAGTTATAAACCTCTTTAAATGTAATTTTAAGGTAATCAAGATTTTAATGCAATAATTATAGTACTAAATATATTACATTTAAAAGTGATTAGAAGCTACATTAACTCAAGTTTTAGGCATCTGTATTTCTTGGAAAGTAAAAATAACAATAAAATCTGCAATTAATTTACCTAAAAGCTTCTGTAATAAGGAATTATGAAGAAAAGTAATCTAATTTGCACTAGAGGAACTATGGATAATATTGAGACGTGGTAAGCAATACACTTAGAGTTATTTATAATTATAGCAAAAGCTAAGGATATTATTGTGAGTGGATTAAATTCTTAAAAGCGTAAAGATCTATCAATATTTTACCATAATTGTGGCTTCTAACGATTGAGCGATTAGACTATATAGTTCTAGCGACTAGTTTTGCTTTCAGATTTTTAGGCTAGTCACTGAATATAACTTTATTGGTCAAGTAGTATAGTCCAGATTTTGACAAGTTCTTTCTAACTGCACTGCGAGATCTCCTTAGAATTACAGCAATGAAAAGGCTTGCTTAGTTTGACTTTAGCTCTATTCCAGAGGGATAGATTCCTGCATAAAAGAAAACAGCAGGCTAAAAAGCATGGAAGATACAGCGATGAAGGAAGGTTTTTTGCTTAAAGGAGGTAAGGAAGACTAGTTTGAATTTTTAAAAGATGAGAGAATAAGCCACTTAGATCTTTCAAAGTCCTAAAATAGTCATTTTAACATAAAAGCAAGGCTCAGAGCTTTCGAGTTCAGAGAACTTCTTCCTGGAGCTACTGATGCAACTACACTGGGGATTGCCAGCTCTTGCAGGGCTCTCTGTCAGCTGCCAGGAAATAAATCTCTCTATCATAATAAGCACTGTGAGTTGGAGCAAGTGCTCCACAACGTGTCACCCCGGGAGCTCTCAACACGCTTCCTGAACAAGGGCTCCCGATGTACTCTGATTTATATACATCTGTAGAGAGACTACTGATTTAGAAAAAGGAAGAAGTGATCAAGAGGGCCATCATACTGCACGTGCTTTTATGTCCTTCCCACATGACTCAGCTTGTCCTTGGCTACTCTGGCTCATCTCAGCAACCCTTTCCATTCACAGTGACCCACTTAAAAAGCAGTTGCTAGAACCACCACACACCTCCCATGTTGGTAAAGAATGGTAGTTACTTACACCAGTGCTTAAAAGGGGGTCCTGTCAAGTGACTGCCCCCTTTGAGAGTCTTCTTCCTCATAAACACAGAATTCATCAAATACCTACTACTGTATAAAACTGCTTAGAGATGTCATAAGTTGCCAGTTTGTGGCTATATTTCCACAGTCATTAGCTTGTGTCATGTGCCATGCTTCATTCCTCAACATCTCAGGAGTGATTGCATTTCACCTTCGTTTCATTGTGCTTCCCAGCCAACAAAGTCCAAATTATATAGGATTGGAGCTAGTGTTAAAAGGTTGAAATTGGCTGTTATTGTAGGTCAGTGTTGAAACTATATTTCATATATAAGATACGAAGCAATAAGATTTTCAATTCAATGAAAAGCAGGTAGCCATTTTAAGTGTACAATACTTGAGAGTAGATTTAACATAAACATTATGCTTTTGATTAGTCGATGTATAAAGCAACCCAGGAATTTATGAATTATGGTTGTAAATTGGATAATTCAAGAAACCAATGCGTTTTTGAGCAGTTTCATCATTGCTGTCAAAACTATGTTAAAGGAATTGTTCAAGTTCTAAAGGACATTACTTGTTCTTGGCTTTAGCAATATACAGTGATATATAGGATTTCAGGACTATTAATCAAAAAGAATGGGGACCAATAAGGATGAAGTATATATCATATATAAGAATAATTATGTAGATCTGATATAATTATTATGAAATGCATAGGTGATTCTTCCATTTGTGAGCAGAATTCAAATGCAGGAAAGACTATAATTGAGCTCAGTCCCCATGTTTATGAGACACTATTCACAATAGTCAAATTGTTGAACTTACCTGGACCCTTATCTGTACATTACTAGGTAAATAAAGTATGGCAAATATCTCCAACACAATGTTTGACTCATAAAATATTCAATGATGTAACATTCAACAAAATTGAGTAGAATCAGCGACATGTTAAGTGAAATATGTCAGTTCTTTACAGAAACGTGTTATACATTTTCCCACCTGTACATAACCTGGTGAAAGTGACAATGAACTATTAGAAAAACCAGCAAGGATGGAGAAGTGAAAGGAGAATGGAGTGAGTGGCAAGGCAAAAAGGACTAATGGAGACCTGAACATGACCAAAGCAATTAGATGGATATGTGGAAATGGCCTGAAGAAGGTCCTTATGTTGCACCACAGGTTTTGCTAATATAACCTGGCCATTTTGAATGAAATGGCCCCAGATAGATACTGCCTGAAATTAGTTTCACTTTGGCAGGTAATTATTTTGACCAACTCAGTAAATATAGACTATGAGGGTAGAATTTCAATAACAAAATAATTATTATTGAAATCACCGGCTTTGAAATATAAATTTCAAATTTTCAAAAAATAAAATACTTAATGATGACAGGATTGCTGAACACTATGACAGGCATCAGCCTCAGTAAAGACTATAGTTTGCACCCTTTTCCACAGTACTTCAAAATCAGAATCTGTAAAAGATGCTATCAGTTTTTTTTGAGGAAACTCAGAAGTGCCTGGCAAGTTTCTAGTCACTGGCTAAGAAATTTACAAGGTATGGGAGTGCAAAAGTTTTAAAACGTTCAATTGCAAGAACATTAATGTATAATGGCTAGTACTGATGTAAACCTAGAGATTTGCATATTATCAGTATTGCCTGTGCTGGCTGGGCAGTGGTGGCACGTGCCTTTAATCCCAGCACTCAGAAGGTAGAGGCAGGGGGAATCTCTGTGATTTCAAGGCCAGCCTGGTATACAGAGTAAGTTCCAAGACAGCCAAGGCTACTAAAAGATGTCTTAAAAAACTAACAAAAGAGAAAATGAAAGAAAGAAAAACCCAAAACCAAACAATCAACAAAACAAAACAAACCCCTACATTTCTACCTGGTCAGTTACAATTTTAGATAACATCAGATTATCAACAAGAACACCTTGTAGAGGGTGGTAGTGTCACATGGCACACGCCTTTAATCCCAGCACTCAGGAGGCAGAGGCAGGCAGATCTCTGAGTTCAAGGCCAGCCTGCTCTATAGAGCTAGTTCCTGGAAAACCAAGGGTACACAGAGAAACCTTGTCTAGAAAACAAACAAGCAAAATCATAAGGCTTGAACTGCAACTGAGTAAAACATTGAGTAAATATTCAAAGATATATAAAATGCATTCATTTTAGTATTGTTTTCATACTTTCAAATTAGCCACAAACGTTTTATCATTGTATGATGAAAGTGTGTGCAAATATAATATGAAGAAATTTTAATGGATTATTGAATCACAGACATAAAATTTTATTATATTTAATAGTGTTCTTCTTATGTACTTCAGCATAAAATAAATTTTGCCAAATATAATTTGACTGTGTTTAAAAAAAGGAGTATATCTATCAATTTATAAAAGTATAAATCAAACCAGGTTGAGAGAGTCAGTTACAGAATATATAAATCAACAGATATATAAATCATTTTTAATGTGTGAAGGAGAAATAAAATAATCAGATAGTGTGATCATCCCCTGATAAGAGATATTTACTAATAATATTTGTCTTTGAAATCTATTGCCATAGTCACCTCATGAATTTGAGTCCTAACTGCACTTTTTCTTCCTCACTTCCATTCCCAGCATATCTACCACTTCAAGGCACTAAGTATCTTGACTGAAATTTCTTAGAACAGAGAGTCCACATGGATTTCAAATTATTCATATTCAAAGGCTAAAAATAGACAAATGTAAAAGAGCTTGGACCAGGAATGAGCATTTATTTTAATTATAATGATAAAGATGTGAATATTGCCTCATATTATTCACCATAATTGTAGATGATAATGTTCTTGATAGTGACCATGAAGAGGAGCATAATAAATAGAAGACTGTGTGTGTTATCAGGTATCCAAGCTATGGCCTTAAGGCTAGCGATGATAGGGACTAACTTGGAGGTTGAAGGAAATGACAGAAATAAAGGAACAGGAGCCACAAAAGAACTGAATTGTACAATATTAAATGTCTTATGTAAAATTTGCATTTCCATACTTCCTATTATCACAAACTATGAAGTCTATGTTTTTCATGTGAAAACTGATTTTAAAACATATTTGTACTTAGTATCATTTCGTTTCAGAGGGCAAAACAATATACAATAAAAATAATTAAAATATTCAGAAGAAAATAAAGTACAAAGATTTATTTCCTGACAATGCTTGAAATATTGGATAAAGCTTTTCAATTAGCAAAATTAATAAATTTTCCTTAAGCTAATGAACAATAAACAGAAAACTACAATAATGTTTATACACTTTTCTTTTATAATAATTTATTTTAGTCGTTAACTTGAAGTCATGGATTATTTTTATCTAAAATAATACACCAAATCTTTGCTGGTATTTTCAACACAAACAAAGCATCACGTATGTACAACTGTTTGAGACATGAAAAACAATCCAAAGGTGCCAAACTGCAGTTGATTTTATATTCTTTTCAATCCATACAAATTAATTGACAAATAAAAGTTGTCACAGTTTTATAAATCATAAATAAAATACAAATATATGCATTCATTGTCCCAGTAATTATATAGGCTGTAAGTTAGCACTGCACAGTTTTACCTTTTAATTCAGGGAAAAAAGATAAATCATCTTTAATTCATTCATCCTCTCCAAAATTTCTTAATATTGTAAATACTGTATCAATGTGGCCAATGATTTGAAAATAAGTTTGAAATATTTTTTCAGTTGTTTACATGCAAGAGATGAAATGCTGTCTTTGATATTAAAACTCACGCCTGGCATTTTGAAGACTAGAACTATGTGAACTGCATGTTGTAATTAGCTTGAAGTGTTTCTACTGCGAAAGATTCTGTATTCAGATTGTAATTTGTGAATTTTCCAAACTCTTGGCTTGTTACCTTAGTTTAACCCTTAAAAAATAGGCAGGGTTTTTAAATTTTATGATCTCATTCTATAGCTCCAACAGAAATATTATTAATTGACAGATTGGCGATATTGTAAGTCAGTAGTATTCAGCAACTGATAGAAACATAATGAAATCAGAAAGCAAACATACATGACAAACTAAAGCATCCAAACACTCAAACTTCATGAAAATTGATCAAATGTAATCACTTGTTACTTAACTTTTCTTCTACATAGACTTTTTTGAGATAGTATGTGAAACTAATTATTGTTGAAAGATTTATAACTTAAGATTTTTAGGATCTGATCTGCCACAGCCTATCTTACTTTCTTTCTCCATGTAGACTAAGCATATTATATTATCACACTTAATTTTAATATAATAAAATATATATTTTACAAATATTTACCTGTTTTGGATAGTAGAGTTCTGAGTGGAAAAGATTTATGTATTTTGATTTAATAATGAAAACAGCAAGAGTGAATCAGCTTATTAAATATTGCATATATATATTTTATATATATTAAAATACTCTTAGTACTTTTGTGGCAAACATATCCAGAATGTCTGACCCATTCATAGTTGTGAAAATCTTGTGTTACAGATAGATGTTTCTAAGTACCCATTAAAAGAGTTAAGCTTAATTATATTACAAATATTTAATTTATAATATAAATCATTGCATTTTGGTTTTTGATGGTGTTTCCATATTCTTTGTTTTTAATAACAAATTTTCAAAATGTGCATATGGGAAGAGAACATTTTAGCAACATCCTGAGTCTATGCAGTGTAGAATTATAACAGTTCTTTTACTGCAGGTGGCTAAGGGACTCAGGAGCCATTAAGTCTCTTTTCCCATCCATTCCTGTGGAGTAAAAAGACAAACACCTAAAAGTGAAAAACTCCTTACAAAAGGAAAGCTGACCTGATTTCAATCACACATACAGAAACACTCACGCGCGCATGCTAAAAGAATTTCCCCACACTTCTGCAAATATAAGGTGGCACTAGATGGATTTAATGGAATATTAAAAAAGGGAAAAGTTCAGGAGGTGTACATATCAGTTGCAGTGGAGAAATGTGAGATTGACGTGAGCAATTCACGTCACTTCTAGAAATATCCAAAGTGGACACTTAGGGAATTTTCAGAGATAAGATGTTGGCACACAATAGCATTGGTTCAAGACTATGATATTGTAAAAGATATGTTGATGAGCTTCAGCACTGATACCTCTTTTCACACATCCCCTTCTTTGTTTTATGCCCATACTTCCTATTTTCTTGGAGATACCTAGGTAGACTGTAAGGTTTTATTAACCAACAAAATCTATCTCAATATTAAAAAGTAAAATTGGTATAGGTGCTTTATATAAAGCTCTTCTCCTAGGGCTTGGAGGTATAATAATCTTGACCCATCTTCTTGTCTTGTGAAACAGTGAAGATTATATTACCAGACAAAACTTGTTTTAGGTCTAACTAGGTGTTTATTGGTTTTCTGACAACTACTGTTGGTTAATTTCTGTCAACTCAACACAAACTGCAGTCGCCTGGCAAGAATGAACATCAATGGAAGAATCCCATCCACTATATTGATCTGTGGACAAGGCCGTGGGGGCATTTTCTTGATTATTGATTGCTATGAGAGAGCCCAGCCAGCTATGCATGATGTCACACCTTGGAAAACGGACCATGGTTGTACAAAAAGGCAGGTCAGGAAGCAGGCCAGTAAGCAACATCCCTCTATGATTAATGCTTCTGTTCCTGCCTTGTTTTCCTGAATTACCACAGTGATGACCTGTCATTGGGAAGTGTGTGAAACAGAGCCTTTATTCGCTGTGTTACTTTTGGATGTGGTGTTTATCATGGCCATAGAAACCAGCTAGAATACCACTCCAATGTTTTCATAACTAGTTTTCAGAAAACCTAGCAATAAGTCCTTAAATGGTCAACTTTAAAATATCAATGAATTCAGCTGTCTAGAAGTTGTAGGTGTACCAATTAATACTGAGAACTGAACCTAATGGAAATTTAAACAAGATCTGAAAGCCTTCCTATACTTTCTCAGTCCTCAAGTCAGAAAATTTCAGTACCTATTTTCTTTTTACATAAACTACATGAATTTCAATGAACTGGTTAAAGGAGGAAGAATCCATTGTCAATATTTGATAAGATCCCAAAAATAAATTTATGTTTTTATTCATTTATTAAAGTATTTAACAAATATTTCTTGAAAGACTTCTAATGGGAGGATGCAGATTAAATAGATTAAAAGCTTGAAAACAAAAGTACTGAAGGGGAAGGCACAGTAAGTGAAAGAAATATAACTGCTGAAAATGTTAGAGAAAGGCTCATACACACACACTATTTCAGCGAATAAATGGCTAAATCTAACGGTTTAAAAGGCCACCATGTGTGTAGCCATCTATAGTACCCTTCCATAATAACAAGAGTGCTAACATCCTGTGTAAAAAGAGGTTGAGAGCATCAGTTTTACCTGAGTCAAGGAAATACAAGAAATAGTTCACAAAACAGTGTCTCATAAATGTTAAAACAGTCATGATACTGAAGGTTTCCAATGTTTACGAAGTAACTGAAGGAATGTACTGTGCGAGTCAGACTCTTGGAGATGTACACTCCCATTATAATGACATTATGAAAACTCAAATAGAATTTTAAAAGAAACTGCAATAGTTGTTTAGAGAAAGCTAGACATTTTAAATAATTTAATTGTTTCCTCTTCTTTACGTAGCAAGAGAAAGACAACATGAAGTTAGGTGAATGGAGAAGCCGAAAGGTTTTGATGAATTGGGGGGAGGAGAAAGAATATGATGTAATATTTTGGATAAACAATCATTTAGTTAAAAGAAAACAAGAGGTAAACTTAAAACACCTAAATATATGACATTAGAATTATAGTATATTTGGAAAGAGGCAAAAGAGATGTGAAGTATATTAAAATTATTTTGGGGGAAATGGTGAACAAAAAAATGAAAATGACAATTGTCATTATAGTGCGATGAAATACTTAGAGAACTTGGAATTTGCAATGATCTTGTTATACTGAAACTTGTCTGAAGCATTATTAATATATAGAAAAATTGTTAAGATATATAAACAGAAAATATTGACAATTACATGATTATACTTTTTAAAAGTATCATGCAACAGGAACAGGGTATGAACTTAAAAATAATAAGAAATATACGCACTAGTAAGCTGGTGAAAAAAAATCAATGCTTCTATAGAATGGCATTAATAAATTCCTTGAGTGATGGAGACAGAGACATTATTTGTTGTGATACTGATACTATATTGCTAGATTTTCAATGCTATCTCTTCTCACTGTGAAAAAGATTTCAAGGATAAACTAGTTTGTTAGCCAACTTTGCTATTATTCTTGCAATTCTTATGTCTCATGTGGATTAAGTACATCAATATATGGCCTGGCAGTGGGAATGATGGTGTAGAATTTATATGTGTAATGTTAGCTTCTTTAAGATTGGTTTTTGTTTGTTTGTAATTAAATGTATATGTGTGTAAAGTGAATGTGAGAGCAGATCCCCCCAGAGTCTAAAAGGCCATGGTGTCAGATGCTCTAGAGCTAAAGATTCAGGATGTTCAAACCCACATGTGGATACAAGATATTAAACTCTTATCCTCTGCAAGATTAGCAAATGTTCTTAACTGCTGAGCAACATGTTTTTAAATGTATCAACTATAATTAAAATATTAGATTTTATTACATTCTTTTTTATTTAACAAGGTGTAACCAATGTTAGAATACCCAAGAATATCTTCAGTGAAGAGGTTGAGTACTTGGCTCTCTTATAACATACTTACCTAGGAAATGAGATATCTGGATTTTAGTGACACTGACAATAAACTATTAACAAATAAGCTTCTCATGGGGGTATCTTTTCCTTTGCTGCTGTTATTTTGGTTTTGATTGACATCTAACCAAAGCGTAATAAAGTTGCTTTCCTTTCCCATTGCATATTAGAGATCATAGATTCTGAAAAAAAAAAAAAGGAAAAAAAGAAGAAAAAAGAAAGGAAAAAAAAAACCCAGACATTTGTCTTTGTAGTCATCTCAATGCAAAAAGATGATATTCTATTTTCACAGTTTTCTTCAATATATCACACAATGCTTAAGTTTGTAGCTTTTGTTAAATGGGGTATCTATATACATAACTTACAAGCTAAAGAAAGAGAAAACAACTTCAGCATTACTGCTTGGTCAATACAAATTCATTTATTATTCTAACAAAATATATTAGGTTGGATTTAGGATAATTTAGTTAAGAGAAAGAAAATTTAGCATATTTCCTGATATACATATGCTTATTAAAATATGTATGACTAAGGTAATGTTTACAGGTTCATTTTAAAACTGATTTTGGAGGTGAAAGGTGATATTTAATTTGCTTCATAGACATGGTAAAATGAGCTTAGTGGATCTGATGATTTTTGCTTCATATGTAAATTTACTTTAAAAAATGTTCATTATATATTCATTCAGTATTTAGAGTTATTGTGCTCAGAAAAATAATCTAGTATTTTCTTTCAGTTTCATAATTTGCACAGAAATCATTTCATTTGACAGTAAAAGTTATTTTTTTTAATTTTTTTCAGAATTGAGCAGAGCAATCATAAGAACAAAAGAAAAGAGATAAATATAACCAGTGGATATTTATCTCCTGTGACATTTATCCTGGATGAAACATTGAAACAACTCACAGAGGTGGATAACTGTAAGCATTTCTAATGTTTTAAGATTACTTATTTTTTTAACACTTGATAATAATATTTGTGAAATTTTCCCATGAAATTGAAGAATAATATTTGTTTTTTAGTTCCAGAATATTACAAACTTTGGAAACAAAGATAATTAAAAAATAGTAATAAATAGATGGAAAAATATTGTGGGAATAAATCACTTGATTTTAGAAAAAAATACATAAACAGACATAAAGGACAAAATGTCAAATATTTTCTGTCAAAATGATCTTTGCCTGAATATTTTAGAGTGGGTGACTATTTCTGCTGAGAAATTAAAATCATTATGAAAGAGAAATGTACTTTTACTGACTAATATGTTTAGCAGGAGTTGGAGAATTAAATAGGAGATAGAATGAAAGGCTTTACTAGGTCAGCTATTTTAAAATCCATGATATTTTTCATCTATGGTAGTGCCAGTGGTTGTAGAACAACGTTCAATTAATTGAGGCTTCATTCTGTGCCTAATTATGTTACTGAGTATTCTTCCTGTACAACCTGTGCTATTTAAGGATACAAAACCTTTCCATGACTACAGAGAAAAAAATTTGTAAAAAGGCTGAGGGGCTTGATTTGATCTATGAATAGAAAAGAAAAGACTTTTCACTTAACATTATACAGTTCTTTAATGTAATTTAAGCTCAAGTGTTCTTATGATTGGTAAAGAGGTGGAGTTTGAGAGCATTTTGCTGTTTGACTGTGGTCTGGTCTATTGTTTGTTATAATGTCTTTGATCCTGTGAATTTCAAACGAAAATATGACCTAAACAACATAAAGAGACTGAATTTAATAGTGAAGATTACTATGGATTCGTCAGGTTTGGAATTCATATGTATGCAGCTTGGCTGATACTCAATCATATACAATATATCTGGTTGGGCTGGCTCCAGCTTGGCTGATGGCTGCATATTTGAATGTCTAACCAAGATAAACTTAAATATAATATGCATTAAGTTTCATTTGCTATAGTAGCCATAAAGATTGCAGAGTGGAAGAAAATATCCTTTAGAAGGTGAGAGGGAGGCATGGGGAGGAACTAAATACAGCATTATTACAGAAATTGCTCAACATTATAAAAAAAATAAAAATCTTTGAAACAGAACATATCTTTTCAGAAATAGAGCATTTGTTTTTGAAAGTCATTCAGAATAAATCATGAAGTTGGGCTAATTTATTCATAAATACAGAGATACTTAACTTTAGATAAAATAAAATGCAACTTAGTATTGGAGTTTCAAAATTTGAAAATTATGTATATAGTAAGATTTTAATAATATCTAAGACCTGGTTGGTAGATCTACATTATTATTGAAATGGCTAAGTAAAGTTAGGTTATCTTTATCTGTCTTTTAAATTTTTCCTAGCCATTATTATACAAAAATATACACTCAGAGAATAACTAGATAAAGATATTTAAAGACAACTTAATCAAAACGTATTAAATATGAATACTAATTCAAATTAAAAAATATTCACCAACACATTTCCTTAATATTACTTGTGAAATTGTCTCATATTTTCTTTACTTATGTCCTTTATTTGTTGAAAAACTCCACAACTTCTCTAAGACAAAATACTAAAATATATTGTCCAATATGTCTATACAGTTTCTCTATAGAAGAGAATATATAATTCTTAAACCTTTTGCCTTTTTTCAGTATAAGTTCACTTAGAATATATACATTCTGGAGCCTTTTGTCTTGAGTTATTAGTTCACGTAAAAGTGAAGAAGTTGGAATTTGGTATTTGTATAAGAACATATATATTCTCTCTTGTGTTATTGTGACTTTCTTCCACTAAACTGAGACTCACTATATAGACCAGGCAGGCAGACATCCATCTCCCTCAGTTTCCCAAGTATTTGGATTAAAGGCATATACCACCATATCCTACTAGACTTTTTTCTTTTTTATTACTATTCCAATTATTTTTTTAATTGTATTTCACATTTCATCCACCGTTCTCCTCTCATCCCCCTTCCCATCTCCCCACCCCACCTCTCTCCACAGCCCATTCCCCCACTTACTTCTCCCAAGAGTTAAGGGCTCCCATGGGGAATCAACAAAATTTGGCAAATGAAGTTGGAACAGGACCAAGCCTCTCCCCTCTGCATTAAGGATGAGTATGGCATCCGACCAAAGGAATTTTTCAAATAAAAGTCATATACATTGTTCCTGTAACACAATGTTTCCTTACACAATACAATTTCAATATTCACAGAATGTTCATTTTAATGTAAATTCTATTGTTTTTAGTCTAAGAAATAAAATAATAACATTCTAATTCTAAATTATTTAATAAATCAAAGATAAAACTATGTTGTAACTGAAATCAGAAAAAATGCCACTTTCCATATGTTCTCAATTTGCAATCATCTTCTATCTGCCATATATTCTCTCATTGTTCTGAAGCTGAGAAGAAATAGAGAGTGATTATGGGCTAGGCGCTTAAACAGTTTACTAAGGTCATTACATAAAATAAAAATAAGCCAGTAATTTATTACTTTCTCAAGTACTACAAACAGAAGACTCAACTGGTGTAAGAGGTTTCTCAGTTTCATTTTCTCCAATGAAACAGTGATGGCCAAATCCAAAGTGGATCACCATAAATGTAGACAATCCAGTGCCATGGAAATCCTGAATCAAACTACTGCTGCATAGAGCAAGAATTTAGATAAGAGAGGGGGGATAGATTATCTAGTTGTGTCAAAGAATCTTCTAGAGTTCACCATCGTCTCTTTTTCTCTGGTAAGGAGATCCAGGAAAGGTGTCTGAAGATGTAAAATTTTCACATGGTGTGATGTGATGAAGGTTGATAAAAGTGTTCTTGGCTGCCACAGAATTTTGTTCTTCAGAGGACTGGTGCATTCCTTTTTGGCTGTGAAGTCCGTCAGGGAATCATTATAATCAGTCCAAAAATTACACTTAGAGTTTTGCAGGGAACAGACTAACGGCAGAGCTCTTTCCTCATGTGTCCTAATTTCTTTCCTTACATTTCCTAATTTCTACCTCTCAACTCCCTCTTCCTCTTTAAAAAAAAAAAATCACACATAAGGCTTTAGCATAGAGTCAACTCCATAGTGATTATCCTGTGCAGGCCTGTTTTCTCTTAACTCTTTTAGGGAGTGAGTCCACCAAAAATTGCTCATTTTTTTCAGAATACTGTCACATACATAGGTATATTCAGGTTACTTCTCTCACACAGGCACCCTTGCTTTGTCTGGTATAAATCATATTAAAAGCATTCCCCATCTTCTAAGGTCTTACTGAAAGGTTTGCTGAAAACACCAAAGAGTGTTTGTAAACACTACAGTAGCAGCAATCTTAAAACATTGCACATCACTTGTAAGCTGACTTTGCTCAGCTAACAGTTTTAATTTTAATTTGTTTTGTTTTGTTTTGTTTTTTGAGACAGGGTTTCTCTATGGCTTTGGAGCCTGTCCCAGATCTAGCTCTTGTAGATCAGGCTGGTCTCGAACTCACAGAGATCTGCCTGCCTGTCGCCTGAGTGCTGGGATTAAAGTTGTGCGCCATCACTGCCCGGCTTAATTTTAATTTCATAGCTCCCCTATTGCTTATGTACTAGGTATGCCTTCTATTTCATTGATGTGAGAATAGAGATTGAGTTAGGTTAAAAGGGGTCAAGTAAACCACTTTCTGGTAAATGGTACAAAGCAGAATCAAGAGGCTATGCACTTATACAGTACATTCACTTTATTTCTATTTAAAAATACCAGAAGGCTAGAGATATGCATAAATTATAAGGAGGAAATTGGGAAGATGAACCAGGCTTATTGGATGAGAAGCAGTGAAAATGGGGTCTAAACTGATTTCATCTGGACGTGGTATTCGTAGAAAATGAATCAGTCACACAATGGTTGAGGAAAAATAAAGGAGAAATTTAACACATTATTTTACACTAAGTATCATGTAAATAGATGCAAGGAGAAAAATGAACTCTGTTTGTGAGAGAGAGAGAAATGGAGGGAGAGAGAGAAAGCGAGATCACCACTTTGATTTACTATGTGACCACTGATGTTGAGGCAGCTATGTAGATGGAGGAAAAGGTTGTTGAAAAACAGTTGTGGTTGGGCGATGCGAATATGGGCATGTCACACTGTCAAATGCAGTTAGACTTTATACAGCTAACACATGAATCAGCAACTGTCAGGAAAAAATAGAACCCTGGGAAATATGGATGTCTAATTAGACAGAGGGAAAGGTAGCACCAAGGGAACAGAACCAAGAGAGTGAGGAAGCTTCAAGCATTTTAAAAAGAAATAAACGATTAGGAGTTCATTACAAGAGATCAGTTAAAAATCAAAAGCTGAGCTTTGCCTTGGAGTTGATTCCTAGATGGTGACCTTTGAAAAGGCAGAATTAATACAGCCATGCACCTGGAAGATGACATTAGAATAAAGAGTGAAAAAACAGCAATAAACTGAAACAAGTTCAGAGGGAGCTTGTGCAAAAGGATTGATTGACAGCTTAAGAGACGGTGGAAACTGATAAGAACAGATACTACACTTGATCTTAGCCAAAAGGCCGAGAAGCGATCCATGATATTATTCCATGAATGTGGAGGATCTTTCCATCTTCAGGTATCATCTTCTATGTCTTAAATTTTTTATCATGTAAGTTCTTCACTTGCTTGGTTAGAGTTACTCCAATGTATTTTTTATTATTTGAGGCTATCATGAGATATGTTGTTTCCCTGATTTCTTTCTCAGTCAGTTTGTAATGTGTATATAAGAAAGCTGCCAATTATTGTGAGTTAATTTTGTAACCTGGTACTTTGTAGAAAGTGTTTATAAGCTATAGGAATTCCCCTATGTACGTTATACACAAGTACCATATCATCTAAAAATAAAAATACTTTGACTTTTTCCTTTCCAAAAAAAAAAAAAAAGAGACGGTGGAAAGAAAGCTTACTCTAGGTTAACCTTAATGATTTATATTTCTTTATTTGTTTGTTCTTTTTTGTTTTTAATGAGGTGAGTCTCTACAATGATGAATACAAGAGATAATACATCATCCAATACTGGAATGTATAGGAAATGTTTAATATGGCTTTAGGCAAGTCTGTGGCTATGATGATGGAGGTGGTACATTATTATTTCTACGACTTAAGCACTTACCCCATTTCATGAAAACTAAAAATAGACAGACTTAATTCCAAGTCTTTTAGAAATTATCTCTTTAATTCTTGAACTATAATAATGTGGAAAATACAGGGATGCTTAGAATCCTTTGAAACTGACAATGTGTAATACAGATTGCTCTGGGAGCAAGGTGGTAATCTAGTACTTTGCAAAAGTAAATCTTGTGGAATCCTCTTTACCACAAGAATAAATGACCTCATATTGCATTTGGAATGATGGAAAACTCCTTAAGACAGACACAAAGAGTTGTGAAACTATCATAATATGCTCCTGAGCTGTCTCAAATAAAAGAAATGTGGATTGTATTTATTTAATTACATGCATATGATGCACCTTGGTCATAACTATACACGACTTTCTTCCAAGTCTCAGAATATACTAAATACTTCTTCCTCTCAAATTAAAGATAATTTTAATGCATTGATTTCAACTAGTATTGTCCATGTGATGCTAATATCTACAAAGATTAAACCGAGGTCATAAATCACACTTTATATAATGGTTGACCTATTTTCCTGCACATTCAGAAATTTTCTATGGGAAATATATATATGAATTTAGTCAATACACAAGGGCTCAATAAAAAAACTACACTAAATATACAGATGGTCACTGAAGGAATCTCTGTGTGTTACCAAATCAGTTTAATTGCTTTCTAGAATACTTATTTAAGATTATCTGAAGAAATAAAATCACACTACATTTATGTGCCTTTCAACTTTGAAAATTAACCTTTCAGTGTGGGTTTTTCATAAATTTAGATATAACTAAAAGCAATTTACAGAAGCTTAAAAGGTACTAATAAAAATAATGAGTAGAAATCTAGTGTTCAGTAAAAGAACTCATTTTCTTCTGTGTATTTAGTACATGGACATTTCCTTGCAGGACAAGGATATATTTACTGTGTATATCTTTTAAGTTTCTATGTGCAATTCCATCACTTGTTTCTAAATGATATGGTCCTGAGCTTACTTTCACTTAAGTGGAACCACTCTTTTTGACGATTCTGTGTTAAATTAGCCCAATTTCCTGTTCTTTTAGAAATTGAAACTGTAACAAATCTCAGAAGTATTGAATGGAAGCTACACTTAAGGGAGGGTAATATCTAATCTAAGGATGCCAGTTCCTCAAGTTTGTTCTATATCTGTTCGTGGTAGTCATGCAGATTTATGAGTTCCTTTGTGAATCAACATTAGTTATTCACACACACAGAGAGAGAGAGAGAGAGAGAGAGAGAGAGAGAGAGAGAGGGAGAGAGAGAGAGAGAGTTCATTCTAATGTGATTTTCCCTGCTTTCAAAAACTTTCTCCCTTTGCAAAAGTTGTCAGTATAAGCACAACTTATATTGCTTTGTAACTCTTATTTGAGGAATGACCAGTTGTATTTTGTTTTTGAGAATGGTTTTAACTAATAGAAATTGTTTAATCACCAAAAGCGGCATAGTTTTCAAGATAATAAAAAACATGGTTAGTGACACCTTTTTGCTTCTGGCTTTCCAAGAGGATCCTATGATTAAAAGAAGCACACAGAATTCTTTTCCTACTTTGCAATTGTCTATCTCTACCCCAGATTTGCCTTTATTTTTTTTCTTTCAAAATGATGTTCTTGATTCTCAGCTAGTTTTCTTTTTCCTTTTTCTTTTCTTTCCTGGCCTTCCAAATTCTTAATATCCGCCTTCAAAACAGAATAAAATGAATAACTATTTGTAAGATATCCTTCTCTAAATCTAAGGAATACTTGTCATGCAGAGTGATATTGAAAGTAAATTGTCCAGTATAGAATCTTTGTGGGAAGTAAAAACTAACCAGCTTTCATTTGCTTCATTTTAGTGTGAGCACAATTTTCCCATAGAGCTTTAAGTATGCATGTAAACCACAGTAATAGTAAACATGCTAAATCTAATTCTGATCATTTCTCTCATCAAAGAAGCATGATCTGAACTTGAGTCACTGTTAAGTGTAAGTGTAGTCTGGAGGAAAAATGAAAATACATTAGGAGCGATTTTGCCAATTTGTATAATTTTTCAGTTAAGCAGTCATAAATCAAGGAATGTTGTATTTTTTGAGGCTCATTAAAAAGATATTACACATCAGAATAGTGAAATCGTCAGCATAATGAAATGATGAATGCCGGTGACTGTCTGTATGTAAATGATGTGAGACAGATTCAGGGTGTTACAAAGTAGAATAACAATCTTTTTGACAGTTCCCTGTAGGTGCAGTTGCTGGATGCTGGTGACAGATGTTAAGTGAAAACCTCTCCAGTGGCATACACTTATTAGCCTCAGTGGAAACTTGCAATATAAAATAAGATAAACAAGATACAAATCATTCTATAAAAAATCATCAAAAGATGTACTCTTGTATTTTAAGTTCCTTCATTATTAAAAAAGATAATTTAAATTAAATGAAATATGATTAGTAAAAACTATTTACTAATAAAAATAAAACTATTTTTATTTTCAAAGTATAATAATATTGTCAGATTTGTATATATATATTGTAATATTGCAATATCTTATTGACTATTAAGGAGAATTTTCAAGGAATTCTGGTTAGAGCAAACCTTAGCCCACTTAGTTTTATATTAATACACATATATTAACAAGGAAGCATATTTTTATAATTTGTTTTATTTATTTTAAAGGAGAGATTTCATTTGTTTGAGATTCCTGTCCTGACCTCCATATTTCTTAACATAGTTTTGAAGATTGTGTGAGAATGATAAATTTTGGTGATTAATCAAGATGTTAAATTCTAAGCTGAGATGATATATTTCCTTTAACAAATATAAATAAATAATGGATCTAGTATTTTTCTGGAATTTCACGTGATTTTTACATGTCTCAGACATAAAAAAAATTATTAAAGTTATTACAGAAAGAACAGAGGGAGAGACAAATAAAGAAAAAGAGTAGGAGAAGTACTTTTGAGTCCTGTATAGATCTGTGATGACTCTGTCACATTGACCAAGTTACTTAAGCTTCATTTCCTTAAAAAAACCCAAAACTGTTTGGTATGTGTTTGTGTAGGTGTGGATTTTAACATAGATAATGATGCTATATTCTAAAATTCAGATCAGTAGTCACAAACATGATCTACATAACAAATAATAATGTTATATTATTAATACATCCATGTGATTTCATATGTGTATGCTAGATATGTGTATGTTTTCATGTGTTTGAAAAAGTACACATGATGTGGCAGCCAGAGAGAAACACTGGATGTCTTCCTCCAATATGCTCTATCTTATTTTTTGAGAGAGGGTTACTCACTGAGCCAGGATCTTTCTCATATGATTTATCTAGTGTGACTGACATCTACCTTCAGGGCATCTTTTTTTTTTTTTTTTTTTGTCCTTCCCAGTTATAGTATCAGAGGAAAGCAAAAAACTATCTGATATTTTGCAAGAGTGATAAGTATCTGAACTTGGGTCCTTAGGCTTTCCCTGAGCCATCTCCCCAAGTCTAGCTTCCTCTTATTGTAACTAATGATAGTTATGTCATAAAGCAAGTCAATAGATAATACCTACTTGAAATCACAATTATATTGGTGGCATAATATGATGTGCATATAAATCATTACCTAACAAAGGAATGTCTACATAAGCACCTCAGAACACAGAAAACATTTTGAAAGTTGCAGATAAATTACCCAAATAAGATAAAGTGTTACATACTTTGTAATCTGGAGATAGAGGTAGACTACTTTTCGCAGAGTTTCTGGTCACTGTGTTTTGACACTTGCTAATATGCTTAAGATGTCAGGAACAAAATTTGAAATGATTTGTAACAAAAATATTTTTCTCTAACTTGATGTATGTTTTAAGAGATAGTCGTGAAAATGAGTAACTTATTTTTTTTAGTTCTCATCATGAAGAGTTCTCAACATTGGAAATCTCTATTCAAAGAAACAATGTATATTTTGGTGTTACAGAAATGTTTTTGAGAGTATAATCATCTACATATACAATGTAATATTAATAGTAATTAATTTTAATTGTTATAATATTTAAATATTATATTGGCCTATTAATAAAATACACTATCAATTTTTGAGCATTTTGAAAATTTACATATTAAGAATCAGATTTGAAAATATATCTGCACAATTCACTTATAATATGAATACATAACACATCACATAAAAACATAAATTTTAAATATTTCAAAACAATATTATATCATTTTATTTGCTCTTTTGTGTATTTATACTACTATTTACTATTTATCCAGGTAATTTTACAATCTTATGCTTCAATCATAAGGAAATAGCTTATGATTTTATATTCTCATCTTCAAATTAGTACACACACATGTGATAAGCATAACACATAACAACATTGTAACTTACCCTATGACTCAATAAACATTTTCGTAGGAGTTTCTATGAAATCTTGTGCCATTGTATTGCATATCATTTTGATTTAACAAAAGGAAAACATGAAGAAGAAATTGAAAGTTCTATATCTACATATAGAAGTACTATATATTTGTCATTTTACCTTAAATCCTCATTGCTATCATAATTCAGACTGTTCACTTAGTAATAAGCATTTATACTTTTATAGTTAAAGAATTCTTTTACATCTATTAATTCATCAGGTTTAGTCATTGCTTTCTTAGCCAAAGACCATTGTTTTTTCACTACTATTACAATGCTATATCCAGTTTTTTAAGTCATACTTACAGTGTATGAAGGGAGATTTACTTTATTGGATATTTTTCTACATAGTATAGTGAAGGTCTTTCCATTTTATAAACAGTTAAGAGACAGATGAAAATTCAGTTGTATCGTCTGGTTTCTGAACATTCCACTATTAGTACACAGATGTCTCCAAAAATATTTTTCAAGGTCAGACACCTTGCCTTAAGACATAGTTCTTCTTTTAATAATGCATTACATACAAATATCACCAGTATATCATTATTGGAATGAACTAAATGACTTGCTTATAATTTTAATAGTGTAAGATTCAGGTTTATTTATAAATCTTACATTTCTAGGTTACAAAATACAATTATACATTTGTTATGTGTACTTTCCATGTTCATATATTTGTATATTGACAAACTAGCACTTTATTATTCAGAATCTTAGAAATTCACAGAATCATACCTGTGAATAAAAAGTGTCAGATATCATTCATAAATATCAACAAGGTATGAGATCCTTGCCTGCCATTGGCACTGAAGTTGCAAATTTAATTTAAAAAAAAATCAAGTGAAATGCTGGCCTATTATACTTTGTTCTCTTGATCACATTGTAATAGCAGAAATTTATGAAGGAGGACATATTCGCCACAGGTGAGAGGTGGCAATTGATAACTTACTCACTGAGAGTATAAATTGAATGCTCAAAGTCACACAGGTACTTAACTCTGAATCCATGACTATAACCAGGGCATCCAACTCATAATCCAGAGCTATGTGCTCTGCTCTATCAATAAAGTAGAAACAGTCCCTGTAGGTGTTTCTGGGCAAGACCAACAAAATTTTCCAAAGACTAATATACAGCATGAAGAAGAAATGTGCCCGCACAGTAATGCTTGAAATGATCCTGCCTTAGTTACATTCAGTGTGTCTTACTCATCTTATGACCCAAGTTACTTAAGGTTATTTCAAAGAAATGCAATGATGTACATTCCATTTATTCATTATATTTATAATACATTTTATGCTTTATATGTTCTTAGAAATAAACTGGATGATTTCTGTCATATAGCCAGATAAGTATGATTATTTATTCTCAACATAGTGAAATATTAGTATTCCCTTACTATGCTCAATATAAAACCTTCCATGCGGCACACAAAAACTATATTAAAATGCAAACATTTCTATTTCAGCACACAATATTTACTAATCAGAATTTTGACATGAAATGTAAAATTGATTAGTTTGGAAGAAAGGACTAAAACAGTTTTAAAAACAGCACAGCTCACTACCAGATCTGCCTTACTGCCACTCCTCTCCTCTGTTGGAAATTTTATCTAGCTGATTAATATGACAGAACAATTCAGCTTTGGTGAAATACACTTATTCAATTCTGCTAAAGATTATAGGTTTGAAATAATAAAATTGGATTTTATTGAGGATTGAAGTGTGTAAATAGAACATTTGATTGAATTTAATAAAATGGTACCCTGCTGATAGAGGCAAGTCATTTCCTCTAGTTTTAAGTTGATTACAAAGACAAGAAGCTTTATGAACTATTTTGAACAGAAAATTTTCATCTAGAGGAAAAGACTACATTGAGATTTAAAAGAATGTAACACTGTTGACTGTTTTTTAACAGAATAAATGCTGGTTTACAGCTATTTAGAAATTCAGTATAGGTACATGCTAGCCTGTGTTGTAGCTATACCCCAAATTTCTACAGACAGATACACAAAACTAAAAAGTAAGTCTACTCCTAAGTTTAGCTTTTCTTATGATTGTGAAGAATTTTACACTAATATTCTGTAACTATTTCATGAAATTTTAATTTTTATGGAAAATAGATTCAATTTTTTGGCTTGTTTGCTTTTTGAGACAGGGTTTCTTTGTGTATCTCTGGCTATCCTGAAACTTACTCTGTAAAACCAGACTGACCTCAAACTCAGAGATCCTCCTGACTCTGGCCTCCTGAGTGCTGGGATTAAAGTTGGTGACAATACATTCAGACCACAGTCTACGTGACACTACATTCAGACCACACGTTATGTGACAGTACATTCAGACCACAGTTTTTTCTTCCTTCATTCCTCCAAGCTCCATCCAGCTCACCTCCTCTCTCTTTCAGATCCCTCTCTCTAACCCATTTTCCATAGAAAAGAACAGGTTTCCAAGAGACAAAAACTAAACAGGACAAAATAAGATAAGGCAAAAGACCTCATATAGAGGCTGGACAAGCCAACCAAGTAAGAGGAGAAAAGTCTCAAGAATAAGCAAGAGTCAGAAACTCACTTGCTGCCACTCTTAGGGGCCCCACAACACCAACCTAACAGCCATCGTGTAGATGCATAAGACCATGTGCCGACCAACACAAGTCACATGCCTGCTGCTTCAGTCTCTGCAAACACATGAATATCCTGCTTAATTTATTCAGCGCTCCATTTTCTCTTCCTGTCCTCTGTCCCCTCTGACACCCACAATCTTCCTCTCCTCAGAGCTAGGGGAAATCTGCAATTTCATTTTTAATCAAACACAATTAAATCATGGAATAGATACAACAATACATGATAACTCCTATTATTTAAATCCTTTAAACTTTAGGATTAAATCACAGGATGGAATTGGTTAATTAATTAGTTAATTTCTCTAAGCCAATTTCGAAGCTTTCACTTCAAAAAAGAAAAGATGTAGGATTTTCCTTTCTACTTTCTGAAAAAACGTGAAATCTGAATTTAAAAAAATCCAAATTTTATGTTAGAGAAACTAGAGAAATCATATTTATATATTAAAAAACAATACTTTGACTAAGCATATTTTTTCAGTGTACTCCTGCTAGACCAAAAGCAAATTGTGGGGAAAAAGGTTTATTTGGCTTCTGCTTCCACATAACTATTCATCATTGACAAAGTTAGGACAGGAACTCACACAGGGCAGGAACAGGAGGCAGGAGTTGATGCAGAAGCCATGGAGAGGTGTTACTGCCTTGTTCATCATGGTTTGCTCAGCCTGCTTTTTTATTGAAGCCAGAATACCAGCCCAACATAACCCCACCTACAGTGATTGTCTTCTCCTCTATTGAAGACTAATTAAGAAAATGCACTTCAGGCTTGCCTACAGCCAGATCTTATAGAGATTCTTGTATTATTATTATTATTTATTATTATTATTATTATTATTATTATTATTATTATTTTGAGGCAGGGTTTCTCTGTGTAACCTTGCTGACTGTCCTGGAACTCACTTTGTAGACCAGGCTTGAATTCAGAGGCATACCTGTCTCTGTGAAGACATTTTCTTAATTGAGACTCCCATCACTCAGATTACTTTAGCTTCTGTCAAGTTGACATAAAACTATCCAATACAACCATAGTATTAATTCCATATTTCAGTATAGTAAAGACAAAATGCTATTTTCTTCAGGCCCAATATTTTTAAATAATTTGCAAATCTTAGTTCTTATCCCCAAATAGGAAGCAAACAGAAAATTTTTTTAAACCATTCAAACACAGCAGAACCCCTAAAATATAGCAGAAATGCAAAAGTGGACAAGTAAAAAATAAATATGTCTAAAGAACTATAGGTGATGAGAGTAGAAAAAGTAGTCATAGCAAGGAAATAGAATACCAATTAGATATCTAATATTAAATTGTCATCCCTGAAAACATACATACATGTATTACAAAACAAACTGAACAGGGTATAGTTAGGATACATACATATATGAATACATGTAACAATAATTAATTTAAAAGGGGACCATGAATTAGAAAGAGCTCTAGGAGAAATATATGGGAGAGTATGGAAGGAGGAAAGAGAATGAAGATATGATGTAATTATATTATAATTGCAAAAAACCAAGAAGGTAATAAAATATAAATTAGGTGATGTTGTTGTTATTTTGATACAGGCTTTCTCTGAATAACAGTCCTCGTTGACCTGGAACTTGCTTTGTAGACCAGGCTGACCTCAAACTCACAAAGATCCACCTATTCTTGTATGCGTGGACTGGGATTAAGCCAGTACTAGGATTAAAGGCATGCACCGTCATGTTTGATTAAAATATGGATAAAGAGAATATTTGGAAACAGTGGTGCAGAGAGTTGATATAGTGGTTAAGAATGCATGTGCTCTGTTTTAGTAGATATGAAACAAAACTAATCCCCTCCTTTAATGCCAGTCACAGGACCCACACATACGTAGCAAACACAGATTCAGATACATATCAATAAAATTTTAAAAAAGAATAGATCACAAAAAAAGAAATTTGAAAAAAAAAGAAAATTGAAGGCAATAAACAGATAAGCTTATGAGTCACCATGATATATGTAGGACAAATGTTGATAGCTGGTATAAAGGATAGAATTATATTGGCCAAACAGTTAACAAATGGCCCCAGACAACATAAATTATTTTGTGACCAAATGTAATACTTTGAATTGGCTTAAAGTATATTAAGTGTCTTACATAAGGTTGCTCCAACAAAAATACACAGTATGGATACAATAGTAGTTCTATTTCAATTATTTAGGAATATTTTAGAAAGAAATTACAGGTAAACATTTAAAGAAAGGACATATATTTAATAATATAAAAAAACAAAAACACAGATTCATAATGGTTTTCTGTTGTCTTTAATACTCTTAGAAAAGGTACAAAAAAAAAGAAAAATTAAGAATGCCACCACAGGAAAGGAAAATTTGATCAGAAGTCAGAAGCAAAATTAAGGGGCCAAATTCATATACTATATATACAGGAAAAGAAAGTAGGTTTGGAAATTGCAAAAAGAAATAGCAGTAGAAAGTAAAAGCATGTTAGAAAATGCCTGAAGTCCAGCTTTCCTTTATCGGGGAGCTGTTGTGCACAAACATCAGTGAGAAGTTTTGAAAATAAGAGAACATGTATATATAGTATTTGAGAACTAATCGTTTAATGGTATAACTGACACAAGACTAAGGAAGTATGTGGAGAAAGGAGAAGTGCAGACTGGAGACAGTATAGTCTAAAAAGACCCACAGCACTACATTAATGAGCTGCTTGGAAAATGGCTTCCAAAATGTTTCCATTTGTATCTTGAGATTACAGTATAATTACACCTTTTCTTTTTTTTATCTTCAAACTCTTCCATATAACCCCACTTCATTTCTTTTAAATTCATGGGCTCCTTTTTCATTAATTGTTATTCATATAGGTGTTTTTGGAGGTGTTAATGTGGTTTTAGAGAAACCCCAAAGAAGGGATGAAGAGAAATATCTTCATACAAAATAATACTGGAATCTATAACTATTGAAACAAAATTATTATTATTCAGGATGCTAGTATATGTAAGGAAGACTAAGTAATAAAATGTAGAGTCAGGCATTTATCACACACTAGGGCATGAGGCCTGCTCATTTTGATATGCAGATTTAACTGAACAATGGATTACAATTGTGAATTTTAAAAATAAATCTAAAACTTAACACCAGTGTCTAGATTGTCATGGGCTACCTGTCAAAGATATAGATAATTTTCAACTCAATTAGGACCTCATTAATTCATTCCATACTAGTCTAACCTGATCAAAAGAAACATTGGAATAACAAAAATAGCAATAATTTTAGGATCCTGTAAGTATTCATAAGACCAACATACAATTGTCTTTTCTGTTCTCAAAATTATTTGAAGGAAAATAAATTATTTTCATTATGTGAAAAACTTTTACACAAACAAACCTCACCCCATGCTTGATAGGAACTCAATTTTATTCAAAGTGATAATAAAATTATCAGTCATAACATCATTTTATCAGTTGCTATACTGGAAGTAAAGACAGATATCACCTGTGGATCACATTATATCTACACAAAAATTAAAATCTGGAATAATAAGGCAGAATTCAGAAGCTGTGAAATAAAAAAGTAGGTTTCAAAAATAAATAAAACACAAACCAAAGATTTTGATTTTTCTCTCTCACTCATGAACTTTACAAACTCTGGGTGTGTGTTCTCGTGCGCACGTGTGTGTGTTTGTGTGTGTGTGTGTGTGTGTGTGTGTGTTTTCTGTTTAATTACTTCGGGAACAAGTGTTTTTGTTGTTTTAATTTGTTCCCTAGAAAATTCCAATAAGTAAACAAGAAAAAAATCATTTTCATTACACCATTATTATTTATTCCAAAACCAACAAGAAGAAAGGAGCCTTGCTTCTTAATGTTAGTTCCCATACAATACCTGCATGTAATATTCCAAAAGTTGAGTTATACTTAAATTCTATTCCATATACTGTGTGCTAAATGAAAATAATACTGAATAATTGGAAACACTGCACAAATATGAATATTAGCAATATTTGTAGTACTTGTGGAAATCTCAGTAACCATATGTGATACTAATGCACACACAGAAAAGGGAGCTGGTGACAAATCAGGAACACCTGGAACAGGAAGTTTGACACTGAATTTCTTAATTTTAACCTTTGTTAACTATTAAGGTAATTGTTACTGGCATTAAATGGATGTCTCTCAATAAAATGCTGGTAGAGCAGGTCATTTTAAGCGTGGATTGCACATTAAGCATAGTTCAGAATAGCAGCGCAAGAAGTCCTGGTGGAAAGACAATTTGAATGGTAGAAATTTGTTCTGTAATGAACACTGAAGAGCAAGCCATGCATTTTGAATACACTGAGTTTGTAGAGATGAAAAGTGACTAGTGAAGACTTATTGCAAATCAGAATATATTTGTTCTCAGTGTCAATTTAGGTATTTAACTGTTTGTAACAATCCCTTTACTGTCTTGATGTGAAGGTATTTATTTCATTCTAGAATTGCTTTTGTATAGACAGTTACATATTATTGTCATTATTATCATTGCATTAAAGTCTCAATTAAACTTAATTGAAATCAAATTGTATCACATCATAATTTTAGTAAATCAAAAAGAATAATGTTTGCAATAACTACTGCTTAAAGGGGCTTTTAAGCATTATTTTTTGTTATATACAAATCATATTAGCCCAGCATTCTCTTAGCCCGGCACTACTCAGAGGCTGGATTCACTGCCCAGCACAGCACAAACAAAATAAAATATAAATTAAATAAAATAAAGGAAGAATGAGGAAAAGGAGGAGGAGGGAATGAGAAGAGGAAGGATAAAGAGAACAAAAGGAAGAAGGAGGAAATGTGGGAAGATGATGCTGACAGTGATTAATATGACAGCAAGTTAAATGAGCTTTGGTTTACAAAAGGAAATAACAGCAATATCTTCTGTGACAACTCGGAAGAATATCAGTTGTGAATATGTTGCAAGCATAGGGAGACTATAAAATTCAAAGAGACTTGAGAGGTTTGAGTATGAATCATGAGATAACACAGTAAAATAAAGCAATGTTAGTTCTTGTATAATCCTATAGAATAGAATTGTCCATGGTCAAAAAAGAAAACACTAACATATTTGGCTTCCTCTGGACAGACAGGCAGAAATAAAAGAAGATGGTGCTTATACAAAAAAAAGAAAAAAAAGAAAAAAAAACTTCTAATGAAGTCAAAAGCACAAGAGAGCAGAACCCAGCTGTCCTCACTGGAACTATGTTCAGCAGGAGACCTGCACTCTATTCCCTCATTTTCAGTCTCTTAGCCCAGCACTAGTCAGAGGCTGGATTCACTGCCCAGCACAGCACAAACAAAAAAATATAAATAAAATAAAATAAAGGAAGAATGAGGAAAAGGAGGAGGAGGGAATGAGAAGAGGAAGGATAAAGAGAACAAAAGGAAGAAGGAGGAAATGTGGAAAGATGATGCTGACAGTGATTAAGATGATGGCAATGGTGATTATACCTACAGAGGAGAAATCTCTATGGCTATAATGACAGCCAACATACACTCCTTCTGATCAAGAAGGCCCAGGCTTCATTGCTTTCACTGACCTTAAGATGAATCAGAGTCAAATAAAAATTACTAACGGAAAGAAAGATGATCTTTAGGCAATTGTAAGGAAGGTTAATTAAAGATCCTGATAATTCATAAGCCAAGAATGGAAGACAGACAAAATGAAGATCAAGAAATAGTCTAACAATCATTTAAAATGAAACAAGGAAAAACTCTTGAGCTAATTATGATATACATATAGCTAAGATGAACCCACAGAGCATCTGAAAGTAGGATAAACATGTAAGAATAAAGAAAAAATCCTGAATAAGGGACCAAAAATACAAACAAGAATATAAGAGAGCCAAGGACCAGAAGGCTTTCTCTTCCTCAAATGAGCCACTGAGAATCTTGAAAAACTTGACAGAGTGGGATCTATGCTGAAGCTGAAAGTGAGATTTCAGTTTTCCAACAGAGAGCATGTTTTTGGCTCTGGGGTTCACTGTTCCTTATCTCCTGTATGCTATTTTTCTCGAAGCTGCTGTCTTTTAATGTGTTGTAGAAATTCTGAGTTCTGGCATGAGGCAGGGAGCAGTCAAGGGTTTTATTTTATTCATTATCACTCCTACTTCAATCTCTGGAATTTATGTATTTTGTCCTAGTTTCTGGTGAAGAGACATTGGCTAGCAAGCATGGCTTCCTCAGGATTAACCAAGGGTAAACTGACTTTCTGAGAACAAAAGTTCTGTTAACTATATTGATAATCTCTAATGGGTTGATGTTTTTCTCTTTGCAATATGAACGCACTATTGAAAATTAAGCGTGAAACAGTAAACAATTTCTACATAGGTTACACATTTCAAAGACATGATTTTCAAAGCAAGCTATTTCTATTCTACATGAGCTTAAAATTTTTGTTGCATGCTGTATTGATTCATAACACTCTTCAATGCATTCTTAGGTTAAAAGAGTGTGGATTGAAGTGCCTCATTCTGGAGACTAAGGAACAGCCAGCTCAGGGGATCAGCAAGATCTCAACATCATAATATAATACTGTAAATGTCAAAAGGCCCTAAAAACAGGAATATACAAGGCAGACAGAATGAGAATAAATTACCAACTGACAGGCATGATGTCACATTGGCATTCAAGAGGGAATTTGAAGGCACAGTAATAAAATTCAGAGTTATACTCAAGAGATGTTTGGGGAGCTCTGAATTCTACCCTTTCTGAAGATGCCACTGAAAACAAAGTCTTACTGAAATCATTTTGTTTTTAAATTGTTATCCTGCCCATAAAGAAGTTTTCAGGGTTAGTTGTTCATTTTTGTATAGTAATAACATAAAACATTCACTTATGAAAAGTTTAATGAGAGTCGTGGCGGGAAGAAAGTAAATGGAACACATTAAAAGTGATATTTAGTGGGAGCTAAACTTTGGACTTAATTACCAACCATGAGAGATTCTAGGATTGAACACTTACAAAGTGGGAGATGAGAAAAAGTTAGAGTATTGGTTTTTCTGTATTTATTTAGAAGAAAGCATATGCCCTGGGTGAATTTCAGTACTGAAAATGCACAATTATCCGTTTAGAGAAGTGATTTCTATCTGCACTAAAATAATTTAAGAAAGAATTTATAAATAAGATCATATTAGGAATATTTAACCAGAATATGTGTGTTAAATGCTTCAATTCAGCAATTTTGCTTGTGTGTGGGGACATGTATGTTCTTGTATCTGTCGGGGGGGGATGTGGGTGTGCACATGCATGTTCCAACAATCAAATATGGAAATCAGAAAACAATTGATGGGGTTCAGTTCTCTCTCTCTCCCACCATGTGAGTCCTGGGGAGCAAACCTAGGTCATCAGGTTGGTGTCAAACCTTTTAATACACTGAGAAATCTCACACCTTGCTGATCAAAAATGGTCTTTACTTTAAAGAGCTCAGCAAACACTTGAAATACATCTCACATTTTGTATGATATGAAGCAACATTCAGAATACAAGTAATAAGTAATTTGAAGTTAAGTTTATAAGTATACAACTCATAATATGCAAGCATAAAATAAGATGAAAATTGATAAAAACTGTATTAAAAGATGACGTTAATAGATTTTTAAACAATTTTCTTTATACTCACAACCTTTAAATTTCCCTAATCATAGGCATCTGTAGTTTATGCCTCCAAATTTCTTGTTCACTTGGCTGGTTGCTTTGGTGTTTTGTTGTTTTTGTTGCTGCTGTTTTTGTTATTGCTGTTGGAAATTTTGGGGCTTTTTTATTATGTGGTATTTTTGTAATAATTTGTTATAAATTTGATAAAATTTCTAGTGTGCATGCCAGGAAACCAAAGTCTGTTTCTCATGTTTGTACAACAAGCACTTTCTATACTGAGCTTTTGTATACTGAGATTTAGATACCCTTATTGAGGAGATGTAAACAGATTGCATTTCCATTTCCCTTAAGTGCAAAGTATTCTTAATAATAACATGTTACTCATATCCAGAGTCAAACGCATTACAAACGAGAGACAACAAATATTTACATTTTTATTTGTTATTAAAGGTTGTTAAATATTCATCATGAAACTCGTGAAAAGCTCATAATTTGTCATGATGGTTATGTGTTTATATTGTCTGTGTACATATTATGTTGTTATTATTTATATTGTCACCTATATAAAAGAATGATACCTATACATTCTACTTAATGAAAATTTCCTTTGGTGTCTGGTATGGAAAAAAATTGAATACAAATTTACTGTGTTTAAATAGTTTGCATTCTTATATAAAACATATTACAAAATAAAATAGTTGGAGGCAATAGTTTGATACTAGATTCAGTATAAAGAAAAGATTGATTTTCAATAAATTAGTATAATTTTAAGAAAATGTTTGAAAAAAATTTTTATTTGATCTTTGTGAAGAAATGAAAGACCTTAATATTGGTGAATAGTGGAGCCAAAAAACTGTTTATAAAATCCTTGCAATGGACACCATATGAAAATTGACATTCATGCCCTTATTAATTGTGATCTTCATAACTTACAAATCATAGCAGTTCACATTCTCATGCAGGCATTCTTTCACCAGATACTGGCACTGATACTGCAGCCATATTGACCCACACAAGTATCTACCCATATGTAGCAAGAAAGAACTGACCAAGTGCACATAAAACCAGATTCATTGTGGAATATGTTAGTATCTATTTCTTTTTTCTTTCTTTCTTTTGATTTGTATAGGTTCTTTGTTTTTCTGTTTTTTGTTTTATTTATTTATTGATTGATTGATTGATTGATATAGGGTTTCTTTATGTAGCACTAGGTCCTAGAACTTGCTATTGTAGACTAGGCTGGCCTAGAACTCACAGAGATCCTTTTGCCTCTGCCTCCCAAGTGCTGTGATTAAAGGTGTGCACCACCACCACCTGACTCTAAGTTGTATAGCTTTTTCTTTTTTCTTTTAATTTTATTTATTTATTTTACATCCCAACCTCAGTTTTCCCTCCCTTTTCTTTCCCCATTTCCCTTCCGACCTCCACTTTATTCTCCCTGATCCACTCCTCATCCATTACTGTTTAGAAAAGTCAGGCCTGCCGTGGCTATCAACAAAACATATCACATCAAGTTGTAGTAAGATTAAGCACATCCCCCTTGTATTAAGGCTGAGCAAGGCAAACCTGGTATAAGGAATAGGATCCAAAAAGTCAGCAAAGTTTTAGATACAACCCCTCCTCCCAAGACTAGAAGTCCCACAAAAAAGGTCAAACTAAATAACTATTCCATATATGCAGACCTTGGTCAGTCCCATGCAGACTTCCTAGTGGTCAGTTCTGATTCTGTGAGTCTCTGTAAGCTCAGGTTATTTGACTCCCTTGGTTTCTTTGTGATGTCCTTGACACCTCTGGCTCCTACACTCCTTCCACACTCTCTGCAGCAATATTATCTGAACTCTGCCTAGTGTTTGACTGAGGATCTTTGTCTCTGTATCCAGTTGCTTGATTAAACCTCTCTGATGAAGACTGGGCTAAGCAACAATCTATGAGTATAGTAGAATAAAACTGGGCATCATTACATTGACATTTTTTTCCTCCAGTTGTGTTTGGTTTTATCTAGGTCTCTGAACCATCCAGTTTCTGGGTCCTGGAACTCCAGGCAATGTCAGGGGTGGCTTTACTCTTTTGACATTCGTCTTATGCTGGATGAGTCATTGGTTGGCCACTCGTCAATCTCTATTTGACCCTTACCCCACGACATGCTATAGGCAAGATAGAGGGCAACTCAAGGTTATTTGACTAGTTTGATGTCCCAGACTCTCCACTGGAAGTCTTGCCTGGTCACAATAGATGGCCAGTTCAGGCTAAGAATCCACTATTGCTAGGAGTCTTAGCTGGAATCATCCTTGTAGATTCCTGGGAATTTCTACATGAACCTGAAATGCCGAAAACCTTTCCAGTTGTCTCTTTCAGTACTCTCTGCTCCACCACACCACACCCTTACCACTCAGATTTCTATCCACACCCACCCTCTGTCCACCCATGAAATCTATTTTATTTTCCCTTCCCAGGAAGATCCATGTGTCCTGCCTTGAGCTATCCTTGTTACCTAGACTCTCTGGGTCTGTGGATTGTAGCATCATTATCCTTTATTTTACAGCTAATACTCACTTATAAGTGAATTTATACCATTTTGTCTTTCTGGGTTTGGGTTATTTCACTCAGGTTGAATTTTTTTTCTAGTTACATCATTTGTCTGCAAATTTCATGATGTCATTGCTACAAGCTGCAACATTATACAGTAATTACTCTGCCATCACTCCACAAGTGGCTTATCAGAACCAAGGGATCTGGTAAAGGCTAAACCAAAAGGCAAGGCTTTTTGGTGTTATTGCTTTGTGTATAAAGTGGCCGTCTTTTGCTGTAGATTTTTTGCTGTTGCTTACTTCCATTTTCAGTTACATGTTTGGGAATTAATTCCCACAGTTCAGAACTGTTTCATGAAAACAGTTTCTCACTGCCGGTCCTCCGTTTTTCTCCCCTAGGTAAGTGCAAAGTTCTACCTTCCTTCAATTATCTCTATCAGCAGGCATTTGTTCAGTATTTAGGCAAACAGCATCCCATCTAAGATATTCACAGATCTCCAAAGACATAGATTTACTATCTGCCCAAGCTTTTGCTCTGGCTTTACCTCACAACCAGAATGAGTGATAACAGCATAGCCCATAACTCATAATTTAGAGGCCGGGGTCTCCTCTTCTCTTAGAGCAATAAGTCCAACTCCAGACCTAGACCCATAGAAACTACAACATCTGGTGTATGTGCTATCTGATCAAGAGCTGTCAGTTTCACCTAGGTTGCCTAGTTACCTGGTATCCTCTATGCATACTGGGAGAAAAGAAGCAGCATGTTGATTTAAATTACAATCCGTGCTTTATTCATAATTTTACTGAAAATAAACCTTTTAGTTCTTTAGTAACCATCTAAAGCTGTAATGTAGCACACTAACCTTTCCCTCTAGAATTCCCTGATGAATTAATCCCTTTCTTAACTAACTTTCTCCAATAAGTTCACCGGAGGTGTACTAGCCACTCCCGTGGATCTCTCTCTCCCTCTCTCTCTCTCTCCCCTCCCTCCCTCCCTCTCTCTCTCTCTCTCTCTCTCTCTCTCTCTCTCTCTCTCTCTGTGGTGTGTGTGTGTGTGTGTGTGTGTGCGCACATGTGTGCATGCGTGCATGTGTGAAAACCCTTATCTGATTTCTTATGGGGCTAAAAGTTCCTATCTTGGAACCTGCTTGGGCCGAGGAATTGCTTGTTTTAAGGATATATATTACTGGGAACGTTTGTAATGGGTAGAACATACAAACAAACAAAAAACTAAGAATGGTGTAGCACAAAAAGAACAAGCAATAGGTGGAAAAATGAGAAATGATGGATTGAAGAGACATGGACAAACGATTCCTGCTGTGAGTAGACTTCTTTACCTTCAGAATTGTAACCTTCCTTTAGCTCATCCAAGGCATCATTAATTGAACTTTGGGAGTCTTAAAGACTACAACTTTTAAGGCTCTCATTAGTCAATGTTTTTAACAGCTGAGTTATACTTCATGTCTAGTTTTTTGTTTGTGTGTGTTCTTTATGTATTTCGGAAATCAGCCCTCTGTCATAAGTGAGGTTGGTAAAGACCCTTTCTCATTCTGTAGGCTGCTGTTTTGACCTGTTGACAGTGTCCTTTGCCTTGCCAAAGTTTTTCAGTTTCATGAGGTCCTATTTATTAGTTGCAGACCTTAGTGTCTGCATTGCTGGTATTCTGTTCAGCAAGTTGTGTCTTCTGCTTGTTTGTTCAAAGCTATTTTTCACTTTCCCTTCTATCAGATTCAGTATTGGGATTTATGCTGAGGTCTCTGATCCACTTGAGTTTTGTTCTTGGTGATAGATATGGATCTACTTGCCTTTTTATACATGCTGACATCCAATTATATCAGCACCATTTCTTGAAGATGCTTTCTATTTTCCACTGTATAATTTTGGCTTCTTTGTTGAAAATCAGGAGTCCATAGATGTGTGAATTTACAACTAGTTTTCTAATTCTATTTCATTGTTCTACCTGCTTGTTTTTATGCCAATACTGTGATGTTTATATTGCTGTAGCTCTGAGAGCAGGGATAGTGATACCTCCAGAAATTCCTTTATTGGACATGATTGTTTTAGCTATCTTGGGTTTTTGTTTGTTTGCTTGCTTGGTTGTTTTTGTTGTTATTGTTGCTCCATTTGAAATTGAGTATTCTTTTTTAAGGTGGGGATTGTGATGAATCTGTAGATCTCTATTGGTATGATAGTCATTTTTCTAAGTTAATTCTCTAGATCGATCTATGAGCATAGAAGATCTTTCCATGTTCTAAATTCTCCAGTTTATTTCTTCAAAAATTTGAAGTTCTTATCATTCAAGTCTTTCACTTGATTGGTGAGAATTACACCAAATTATTTTCCATTATTTGAGGCTATTGTAAAAGGTGTTGTTTCCCTGACTTCTTTCTCATCCTGTTTAACGTTTCTGTATTAGATTTATGTACTGATTTTGAGTTAGTTTTGTATCCACCCACTTGTTTATCAGCTGTAGGAGTTCCCTCATAAAATTTTGGGGTTGTTTATGTATACTGTTATAGCTTATAAATAATGGTACTTTAGCTTCTGCCTTTCCAAATTGTATTCTCTTGATCTCTTTGACTTTTCATTGCTCTAGCTAGCGCCTTGAGTGCTATATTGAATAGATATGGAGAGAGTGGACAGCCTTGTCTTCTTCCTGGTTTTACTTGAATTGTTCACTGTTTCTCCATTTAATTTGATGTTGATTATAAGCTATATTGCCTCTATTATGATTATCATATATGTACTTTGTATCCCTGATCTCTCTAAAACTTTTATCGTGAAAGAGTGTTGGATTTTGTCAAAAGTTTTTTCAGTCTCTAATGAGATGATCATGTATTTCTTCTGGTTTTTTTTTTATATGTTGGATTACATTGACAGATTTTTTTTGAACCATCTCTGCATTTCTGAGATGAAGCTTGCTTGATCAGGTAGATAATTGTTTTGATGTGTTCTTGGTCTGCCAGTTTTTATTTAATATTTCTGTATCAGTGTTCATGAGGTAACTTGGTTTATAATTTTCTTTTAATGCTGATTCTTTGTGTAGTTTAGGTATAAGGGTGACAGTGCCTTCATAGAAATTGGCAATGTTCCTTTCGTTTTTATTTTGTGGACTAATTAGTGTACTATTAATATTAGATTTTCTTTAAAAGTCTGGTAGATTTCTGCATTAAATCTGTCTGACCATGGGCCTTTTTTGATTGGGAAACTCTTAAAAACTGCTCTATTTCCTTGGGAATTGTGGACCTATTTAAATTGTTCATCTGCTATATATTTAATTTTTGTAAGTGGTATCTATCAAGAAATTTGTCTATTTCGTTTAGATTTTCCAACTTTCTGAATTACAGGTTTTTGAATTATGGCCTAATCATTCTCTGGATTTCCTCAGTGCCTGTTATTATTTCTCCATTTTAGCTTCTGACTTTGTACATTTGGATATTCTTTCTTTGATTTTTAATTTATTTGGATAAGAGTTTGCCATCTTTGATTCTTTAAAGAACCAACTATTTGCTTCATTGTTTCTTTGTATTTTTCTTTTTTTCTATTTTACTGATTTCTGCCCTCATTATGATTATTTCCTGCTATGTACTTCTTTAGGGTGTTTTTTTTTTTTTTGGTTCTAGAGCTTTCATGTGTGCTGTTAAGTCCCTAATATGAGATCTCTCCAATTTTCCTCTTAGCACCACATTCATTGTGTCCCATAAGTCTGGATATAATATGCATTTATTTTCACCGATCTCTATGAAGTCTTTAATTTCTTTCTTTATTCATTGCATGATGCAGAGGTAATTAGTATAGACTTGTCTTGTTTCTATGAGTTTGTAGACTTTCTGAAGTTTCTGTTGTTGTTGAAATCCAGCTTTAATTCACAGTAGTTTGATAAAATACAGGGGATTACTTTTTATTTTTTTTCTGTTGGAACTTAATTTGTGGCCAAATATATGGCCAGTTTTAGGCAAGGCTCCATGATGATCTGAGAAAAATGTATATGCTTTCTTGTTTGGGTAAAATGATATGTTAATACCTATTAGGTCCATTTGAATTTTAACATGTAAGTTATGTTATTTTTCTGTTATTTTCATGAACTGTTTTTATCAATGTCTTTTGATTAATTTCAGTTTGATGTCTATTCTGTTAGATATTAGGACAACTACATCAGCTTGCCTCTTGGGTTCATTTGATTGGAAAATGTTTTGCCAATCCTTTACTATGTGGCAATGTCTATCTTTGATATTGAAGTGTGTTTCTTGCAGAAGAAGGATAGATCGAGTTTCCTATCCATGTTGTTAGCCAGTTTTTTTATTAGCTAATTGAGTCCATTGACATTGAGATTATTAATGATGAGAGATGGTTAATTCCTGTTTTTTTGTTGCTATTGTTGTTGTTGTTGGTGGTGGTAGTAGTGTTGGAGGTGGTGGTGGTGTATGTGTGTGTGTGTGTGTGTGTGTGTGTGTGTGTGTGTGTGTGTGTGTTTCCTTTCTTTAGGTTTGCTTCTGTGGGATTATCTATTGCCTGTGTTTTCATGCTTGTAATTTACTTCCTTGGGTTGGAGTTTTCCTTCTGGTATCGTCTGTAGAACTAGAATTGTGGATAGATATTGTATAAATTTGAGTTTGTCATGAAATATGTTGTTTTCTCCATGTATGGTGATTGAAACTTTGACTGGGTATATTAGTGTGGACTGGCATCTGTGGTCCCTTAAAGTATGGAAGACATTTGTCTAGGTTTCTCTGACTTTTAGTGTTTCTCTTAAGAAGTATGATTCTTTATTGGATTATTTGTTTTTTATGACCAGTTTCTTGAGTTTATTGTATATTTTGGAGATCAGCCCTCTGCCTGATGTTGGGTTGGTGAAGATCTTTTCCCATTATGTAGACTGTCATTTGTCTTGCTGACTGTGTCCTTTGCTTTACAGAAGCTTTTCAGTTTCAGGAGGTCATGTTTATTAATTGTTTCTCTCATTGTCTGTGCTGCTAGAATTATATTTAGTAAGTAGTCTCCTTTACCAATGCATTCAAATGTACTTTCCAATTTCTCTTCTATAAGGTTCGGTGTGAAAGGCTTTATGTTGAGGTCTTTGATCCATTTGCTCTTGAGTTTTGTGCATGGTGAAAGATATGGATCAGACCATACAGACCTAAACAGATAACTCTCAACAGTGGAATCTAAAATGGCTGAAAGATACTTAAGGAAATGCTCAACAATCTTAGTCATCAGAGAAATGCAAATCAAAACAACTCTGAGATTTCATCTTACACCTGTAAGAATGACCAAGATCAAAAATACTAATGACAACTTATGCTGGAGAGGTTGTGGAGTAAAGGGAACACTCCTGCATTGCTGGTGGGAGTTTAAGTTGGTAGAGCCCCTTTGGTTATCAGTGTGTTGATTTCCTAGAAAATTAGGAAACAGCCTTGCTCAGGACCCAGCAATACCACTGTTGGGTATATTTCTAAAGGATGCTCAATCAAACCACAAGGACATGTGCTCAACTATGTTCATAGCAGCATAGTTCGTCATAGTTAGAACCTGGAAACAACCTAAATGTCCCTTGACCAAAGAATGGATAAGGAAAATGTGGTACATTTACACTATGGAGTACTACACAGCAGAAAAAATAATGACATCTTGAGATATGCAGGCAAATGGATGGAGCTAGAAAACATCATATTGAGTGAGGTAACCCAGACCCAGACAATTTTTAAACTTAAAGCAAAGAAAACCAGCCTAAAAATCACAATCCCAGAGAACCTAGATAACAGTGAGGACCCTAAGAGAGACATGCATGGATCTAACCTACATGGGAAGTAGAAAAAGACAAGCTCTCCTGAGTAAATTGATAGCATGGGCACCATGGGAGAGAGTTGAAAGGGAGGGGAGAGGAAGGAAAGGAAGCAGAGAAAAATGTATAGCTCAATAAAATCAATTTTAAAAATGTAAACATAAAAGAAGTATAATGCATTATTTTATTTAAAAAACTTTTTTCATTTATTTTGCATACCAACCAGTTTCCCCTCCCTCCTCTCCTCCCATAACAGTCCCTGTTCCCATATACTCCCCTCCCCATCCACTCCCCCTCCATCTCCATCTCAAAAGGGACAGACCTCCCATGGAGTTGCACAAAGTATGACACATTAAATTGAGGCAGAACTGAGTTCTTTCCATTATGTCAAGGCCCGGCCAGGTAATCTAGGACTGGGTATTGGTGACAGAAACTTGAAGGTAGAATGAGTCAGGTACAGAAGGAAGATACCCGAAATGTTGACTAGATCACGGTGGTGATCAGTAAATATGCGGTATATTTGCCAAAAAATTAAATTGTTCCATAGGGGGACTACTGTGTATTAATCTCTGTACTTTAGAGAACATTTACATTATTGGAGGAGCAGGTGACAAAGACGACACTAAAACGTTAAAAAGTAGGATTGAGGAAGAACTATACATATAACAATAAAACCGAATTAAGCATAACAATGTCAGAATAATATCTCATATAATACATCTGGACTTCTTTTCAGTGTGGTCATGTGAATAGTCTTCAATGTGTAGCCTATTTCTACTTATACAGTTGTTACATTTAGATACAGGTAGATTATTTTCCTGTCTTCTCCTATAGATTCTTTCTCTGCCTGTGTTTTATCTTCATCCTAACAAATGCACCCATACATTTTTTTCATGATGAAATAAAGTATACTCTACTTACCTACAAGGGAAAACTGCTCAAAAATTGCACTTCAGTTATTCATTTACCATTTATCAAAAAAGTATTATTGAGTCTCTTTTGTTCAGAGTGTTTTCCTTCATTTGAATTATTTTAGTATTCTGGATGGATAAGAGAGGGCTGGAATCCTCGGTTCTTCAGTTTGATTTCACTGTGCGGTGTCAAGCTTACAATTATAATCCTTAGATGACACATTATTTTCTATTTACACTTAGAATTGTTGACATTTTACAATCTGTAGTAAACATTATCATTTATTAAATATTATACCTTTTCTTTTTGTTGTTATTTTGAGAACAAGACTTGCTGGTCTTCTATGCATAGACCAAGCTTCACATTAATTCACAATGTTTCTGTGGCCTCAGCTTTTCTCATACTTGGATTATGCCATATATAAACAATGTTTAGCCTTTACTATCAGTCTTTGTTCTACAATGCTATCTCCTTATTTTCATGTTTTATCCATATCTTAAGTTGATGGAAAACTTAAACTTTCCATCTATAGTACATGTACTGTGAGACTTTGAAGTCAAACCAGAGTTAAGGATTGAACTCAAACATAACTCATACAATTTATTTATTTTTTAGTATTTTATTAATTCACATATTTTGTGAATATGGGTACTTTTCTGCATGTACATCTGCACAGCAGATGAAGGCATCAGACAGTTGTGAGCTAACATGTGGGTGCTGGAAATTGAACTCAAGACCTTCAGAACAGCAGCAAGTGCTCTTAAACACTGAGCCATCTCTCTAACCCCATTTATTTAATTTATTTTTTTCTATTATGTGCAGTGGTGTTTTGCCTGCATGCATGTATTTCTGTGTGAAGGTGTCAGATCTTGGAATTACAGAGAGTTGTGAGCTGCCATGTGCCTGCTGAGAACCAAACCTGGGTTGTCTGGGAGAGCAGTCATTGATGCTTAACTGCTGAGCCATCTCTCCAGATTTTAATATTTTTTAATACTTTTGCATTTGTGTGTTTTATCAGCATGCATGTAAAACACAGCAGCTAGTACCTATGAGGGTCAGAAAAGGGCACCAGATTCCTTGAAGCAGTAGTTAAATGCAGTGTATAACCCTGTGGGTTTACTGGGAAGCAAACCTAAGTTTTTTGCAAGAACAAAGATACTCTTAATTGCTGAGTCATCCCTCCAGGCCCATAAAATATGATTCGGCTAATAGTACTTGGTATCACAATGTTTTCAGTAATTGAATCTGTTTCTTAACAATTAAATACATTCATATAGTATTTTCTAAATATTTTCCCACTGCATTCTCTTATCTCTCTTCCACCACAGATGGCCTCCATTTTTTTCTAATATCTCTTTCCCATATTCTTATATTTTTGTTTTGTTTTGTGGCCTAGTGGATTTATCTTGGGCTATCTGTGTGACCACTAGTGTGGAACTATCCAGTAAAATATGCTGGGCTCAGTTGTAGACGCCAAACTGGCCACAATCACTACTTCTCCCTGACAAGTTTGATAATTAATAGTTCAACAGAAAAGAAGGGGAGCATAAATCTTTTGTAAGTCAATGCCTAACTGTTGACACCATCAGGCCCAGGAACAATGAGTGCAGATGGTATGACTATGTTGCAGGAAAATGTCATACCTGGAGCAAGTCTGCTGCCTTACTCCCTTTCTTCTAGTTCTTACATTTTCTCTATCCACTCTTCTACAGTGTTACTTCAGCTTTAGAGGGAGTGGCATAAATGACTTATTTAGGGATGGACCATCAACTTTCTCTATTCTTAGCATAGTCAGTAGTCAATGGTATTACTGCCTTCTACTTCAAGTAGATATTTCTCTCTAATAGTAGATTTTGTTTGTGGGTATAAACAGGTATTTATGATAGTTTGAAGCTATATCAATTTAGTTAAATCAATAGTATTAAGTACTCCTCTAGGGCTTATAAACTCTCCAAACATACATTTTTGACTAGGGTTTAGAGTACCATATATGGATTGTCTTATGGTTTATACTTCACATCCAGTCAGTGTCTGCTTGACTGCCCCCATAACTGTCATTTTATTATTATACATGCGGATATATCTTGTCTGGAAGGTTGGTGGTGATGTCCACTGGATTCACAGATGGCTAAGACCATTGATGCCTTTTCTTTCCCCAGAAGCCTGCCTAGTACCTTCTCACACTACTAAATGTAGTCAGCAAGGATGAAGCATCAGGATTAGTTTTATATTTTACAATCAAGAGATGTAGTATCTTCAGAAATATGACTTTATTATATATTTCTGGTTGAAACTAAGAGTAGTGACAAGAACTAGTATTGAAAGATAAAGATATGACTCCATAGATAAGAGCCATATTCCTCTTACAGAGGCAACAGAGTTCAGTTTGTAGCACACCCTCAGCTCAAAAGTGCTTTTAACTGCAGCTTCAGGGATATCCACAACTCTGGCATGCTCAGGTGTCTGCACTCACATTCCTGTACCCACAAAGTGATACATAGTACATATACACATGATTAAAATACAATAAAACAGTAAATATAATATAAAAGCAAGTCTTTTATAAAACTTCTATTGTGTTTGCTACCTGTGGGGTCTCACTAACCAATGACTTACATGAACATAGTACACTGGGATTATTATTTAGTAACTCGCTGTTTTTGAATCATCATTATTTAGTCACAAAAGATACCTCCCTTCAAACTCTCTTTATATTGTTATTAGGGCACAATCATTCACAATATTTTAGCACCTATCCTAAATGTTTCTTCCTTTGTCTGTTATCCTGTGTATATTTAAATGTGTGACAATTCTCATTCTCTGTCTTTTCCTACTCCCATTGTTTAATATTGAAAATGAAAAGACGAACACAGTACTGGTGTGGGAAGTCCTTCTGTCTATGTGTTGCTTTTGTTGATTAATGAATTAAAAAAAACTGCTTTGGCCTGTGATAGGGTAGAATACAATTAGGCAGAGAAAACTAAACTGAATGCTGGGAGAAAGAAGATGGAGCCATGTAGCCCCACCAGAGATAGATCTGAAACACAACCTTCTCATTACCCTGCCTCTACTTCCTGTCTTGTTGTCCCACCTATATGTCCTGCCTGACTACTTACTGGCCAATCAGCATTATTTACAACATAAATGACAGAATACAGAATTTTCCCACACCACACAGCCACGTGGCCATACACAGATTAATAGAAATGGGTTACAATGAGGACCCTAAGGGATACATACATAGATCTAATCTACATGGGTAGTAGAAAAATACAAATCTCCTGAGTAAATTGGGAGCATGGGAACCTTGGAAGAGGGTTGAAGGGGAGGGCAGAGGCAGGGAGGGGAGCAGAGAAAAATGTAGAGCTCAACAAAAATCAATAAAATGAGAAACAGGTTAAATTAAGATATAAGAGCTAGTTGATAAGAAGCTAGAGCTAATAGACCAAACAGTGATTTAATTAATACAGTTTTGTGTGGTTATTTCAACAGTCTGGACAGCCAGGAACAAACAAACAGCCTTCCTACAACACAATACTTTCTTAGTCATCTTCTATTTATGCAATTTTAAGGTTTTGATTTTAGTTTTAAAACAATACTTTGGTTCATGCTCAGGTGACCATCAGTTATAGTTCCTCAATGATTTCTGAATCAAATAGAATTATCAAAAACTCTCTTCATGTTTATCAATAATCATTTCCCCTTTTTATTACAGGTGCATAGAGCTGTCTTAATTCAAAGTCTTGGTTTTTTGGCGTACTTTCACCATTGGAAAATATGTGACACCCTTAATTTTAGTCTTTTAATACCTGATCGATGACCCATCTGTACTTATGACAGGTTCTTCTTCTTATCCCAGCCTCATACCATTGCCTTCATGTTGAACTTTATATTTTTTAAATCATGCTTACGTTGTTTTGTACTTCTCCAGGGTGTTCTTTTGTGTTTTCAAACTTCAACATTTGCTTTCTATTTTTAAATATTCTGTAACTTATGCTTCAGAGGATATTTAACATTATGTTATCACTCATATTTGTCAAAATGTAATATGCAGTATTAGTTATTCATGATTTTCCTTTGGGAATATAAAATAGTCTACACATTGTTTATATGAATTATGAAATATGATTTATCTTCAATCTTATGTTCAGTTATGCTTCAAAAATTATTGTGCATTTTCCATATACATTTTATGAATTGTGTTGTCTTTGAATATATTTTATTCAATAATTCACCCATTATCATATGTCATCTTTGTTTTGATTTGTGTACTGCATTGGATTTTCTTAAAACATTATTAATAAAGAATTTTAATCATTAAATTTATCTAAATTAGATTTGCTTGTATTTTTATTTTTCATGTTTCAAAGTTCTTTTTCTTGAATTTTTGTTCTTCATCATCTTTTCCTTTATCTCAATTATTTCATGTTCTAAACAGAATAATGTGTTTTGTATTAGAAAACCCCAGTGAGTTCAGGATGGTGCAACAGACTTTAAGGTAATCAAAGAATCTCGTATCAAGGCATCGGTGTCTTTTCAAGAATCCTTTTAAAATCATCAAATACAAGTTTGCAAAATTATGATTAAGAAAATATAAGAAATATTCATCTTTGTGTCTTTGTAGAACTAAGTACCTTTTATATATTGCCTTTATAAAACATATTATTTGACTAATATTAAGTAGCACAATGCCTAAAATAAAAAAATATTATTTTTATCAACTAAGTAAATGAGATAATTTAACACTTAAACTAAAGAGGAAAACAGAGGAAAGATGGTAGCTTAAAATAAAGAATTCTGACAAGCACATTTATCATTTAGTAAAGTATAATAAGGGCGTGGTATCCCAATTAAAATGTCAGCAGGCCAAAAGGATTACCTTTATATATGTTTCATGAGATGAGTATGCTAATCAGATAGTTCAGGCATGAGTTATTTATCTAGTCCCTGAATATACATATTGTGATTTGACTGGATTACAGTGAACTTTCAGAGAAACTAATAATATGAAAAAAATCTCTAAAGTTAACCTTACCTTGGGAGCACTTCAGCAATATAAACACAACTATACTTTAGAGGGAGTTGAAATCAGAATTGTTTCATTATTAGAGGTTTTTCTGCTTTGTAGAAGGTTGCACCTTCATGGATTTTAAACAGTTCCCACAGCTCATCTTTTGTTTTTTGTTTTGTTTTATTTTGGTTTGGTTTAGTTTTCAAGACAGGGCTTTTCTGGAGCACACTTTGTAGACCAGGCTGGCTTTGAACTCATAGATATCTGCCTGCCTCTGCCTCCTGAGTTCTGGGATAAAGGTGTGCGCCGTCATTGCCCAGCTCCACATCTCATCGTAGACATCTCTTTACATTAAAACCAATGGCTAGAAAGGTAATTGTAGATATAATAAAACATAAAGAGTAAATTAGTAACTACTTTATATGGACTAATAATTCATTTCTCTTAAAATTTATCATTTATCAGTTTCAAAACCATAAGAAAATGTCTGAAAATTAATAAAAGATTCTATGTTACAAATCTTATCTAATTTCTTTCTGAAAGTGTCAAACAAATCAGAAATTGAAATAAATCAAGTAAAAGGGATTAAATCACCATTTTGAATATAATATTGATTACATAAAAATAATCAAATTCAAGCAAATAAACAATAGACATGTTCACTCAAAGTAAACATAAGATTGTCAGTGGTGGCACACACTTTTAATCCCAGAATTTGGGAGACAGAGACAGGCAGATCTCTGAGTTTGAGGCCAGCCAAGACTACAAAGTAAGTTCCAGAAGAGTAAGCAGCCAGGGCTACCCAGAGAAGCCTTGTCTCCCTGTCTCAAAAATGTAGCAACAACAACAAAAGGGCAAAACAAACCCCTAAAATGTCTGCTTTTGAAACGTGAACAAAACTTAAAACTACATGAATAAAATCCTTTGGAACAAAATTACATTCTGATTCATGATCTGTAATTTGCCAGTTGATTTATCTTCAATGTGATCTCAACATCCCCTCTGCAAAACTTTGTAACATATAATAGCAAGTAATGTTTATTGATATTTAAAATAAGTCAAAATTGGATGCAAAAAATAATTATTTTAAATTCTATTAAGGTGTGTGCACAAATGCACCTAAATAAATAATCTTAAAGCAAAATATTCTGAGTGGAATTTTGAATTTTCTGGGATTGCAATGAGTGAACTTTATAGAATAAAAAATAATTATGTCTGAACTATAATAATAAATGTACATAAAACTTCAATGAGAGAAACTTCCAATTGAACATAGGAAATAATTTTAATCCACTATAACATAACCTAATATGTTGTAACATGAAATATTATATATAATAGTAGTTGGCAGAGGTAAAGATAATTAGATCAGTATGTCTTAAATACATGAGGTCTGTGACCTGAATTTAGGCTAACATTTGATGATGGTCTTACATTGGTCGCTTCTTTGAGCGTCTCTCTATGAACAAACCAGGCATATGGGACTGACGGGTACAGTATAAAAAGTTATTAATAAGTATATCACATAAAGATAAACCTTGCAGAGGTAATCAGGCTCAAGGATTCTTGATTGTGAAGCAGTCCAAATTATAAAGAGAGTAATATGCTTCACGGAAATTTTGCTATGAGACTTGAGCAGATGGAGGAATGAGGCTTATATCCTAGGATTTGTATAGTGGGCTCTCACATATACCAAGTGTTATTTTGTTATATTTTTATAAGAAATCAGAAAGCATAAGTCCAAAGTTGCACCAGATGCTGGCTAGTCTCCACGTAATCCTTTGGATTATCAGGTATTTTCCAATATTTAGTTCACAGTACCTGACTATGTTCATACTAAACATAATGTGAAGACATCAAATTGCTAATATGTAATCTGTTTTGCATTCTGAAATGAATACCCAGATGGCATTTATATGCAACCATATTAATACAAGTGAGCAAACCAGCAAATGGTTGGCAAGCTACTTGAATTTTCCTCATGATCTTGGATCTTGACCTCTCTTGCTCATATCCTCCCTCTCTTCTATTGAATTCCCAGAACTCGGCCTGTTGTTTGACTGTGGATCTCTGCATCTGGTTCATCAGTTACTGGATGAAGGCTTTATGATTAACAGTTGGGGTATTCACCAATCTGATTACATGGGAAAGTCAGTGTTAGTTCTGGCACCCTCTCCACTATTGCTAGAAGTTTTAGCTGGGAATATCCTGTGGATTCTTGGGAATTTACCTAACAGCAGATTTTGTCTAACCTCAGTTTGACTGTATCAAGATATCTCTTTGATTATTCTCCCACTCCGTCCCTCTCTCCTGTCGAACAGCCTGTACACTCATGTTTTCATCTCCCAACTCCACCCCTTCCCCATCACTCCTTGCCCCCAGTTTGCCTAAAAGATCTCATTTAATTCCTCTTCCCAGGGCGATCCATGGTGTCTTTCTTAGGGTCTTAATACCTGGCTTCTCTGGGGCTGTGGATTGTAGCCTGGTTATCCTTTGCTTTACAGCTAATATCCACTTATGAGGCGTTTTGCTTTGTTTTGTTGTTTTTGTCTGTTTATTTGGTTGGTTTGTCTTTTTGTTGCTGTTTTTGATTTTTTTTTTTAAATAGAGTTAGGAGAGCTGGGAATGGTCAAAAGCTCTTGCTGCTCTTGCAGAGAATCCAGTTTTGGGTTTTTTTTTGTTTTGTTTTTCCTCAGCACCCACCTGGCAGCTTAGCTCAAAAACACCTGGAACCTCAGTTCCAGGTGACCTGTTATCCTAACCTTGCCCTCAGGGGAACCACACACTGTGAAACAGCATCTTCATGTAAGCAAGACTATCACAGTCATTAAACTGTTTTTAAATGTTTTTTATTTTGAAAGATAAACTGGAGGATTAAAGATGCTGCTTAAATTCGATTAATTTATGTCCAAATTATTTTTATTTCATGTCATGGAATTATAATTTGGCTAGTGAAGAAAGTCATTTGCATACTTTACTTCTGATAATATATAAATGCTACCTCTTTTATTTTCAACCTTAACCACATTCATTGCCTTGCATATGAAATAAAGAACAAATGAGATGAAGAAAAAGGCCATCTTAAATTACTTTTGTCATTAATATAAACTATAATATAGAGTTTACTGAAGAATGATGGAATAAATATTTTAAAGTCACAGACTGACAGTACATTTTGCCTATAATAACTAAATGAGAATGCCTGAAGGCTTATCTTAATTGGTGTGGCAAGACAATGTGTTGCATGGAATTGCAGTGCAGCTCAATTATGTGTAAGTAGATCAACACGTTACTTATCCAAATTCTAAGATATTTACAGAAATACACAATGAATAATTTGTTTCCAACCTCAGCATTTCAATATATTATGATAATTTCAATAGAGAATAATGGAAAGACTAAATATAAAGTTTACAGCCCTCATATCAAGAGCCAAAATATGAACATTATTTCTGAAGACTGAAAACTGTGAGCTTTTAAAACTACATTGTGAGAATGTAAAAGCATGATTTTTCGTACTACATGTTTTACAATCACGGAATGTTTTTAGATTTTATCAAGTTATCTTTTAAATATTTTTACTTTGAAAACTAAATAACACAAAACAAACAAACCAAAACCATGAACATAGTATTTGCATTCCATAATATGCATTTGGAGGTGGGCATAAGTATGTTGATGTAGACCAAATATTATTTAACACTCTCCATGGGTGTTAGCAGTTTTAGACATACATTATTATGTCAGTGTGATAGAGTAGAAACATGAAAGATTTAGCGTTCCACACATTGTGTTAGTATTTCAAATTTCATGTGCAAATTTTCCTACAAACCAGAACTTGGCTCATTACTTTATAGGACGAAATAAGATAGAAATTCTAGTGTGGAATAATCTGTTTGCACAAATATGGGTGTCCATACTGAGAAAGGTGATAAATACCTGTTGGTAATTTATAGATCTAGATAAACATATTGAAACTAAATGCTTACAATTCCTGAAATATTAACCCTCTCATACATAGTTAAGCATTAAGATGACTAAGGAAGACGAATGGGCTTGTTTTCAAACATCCTTTAATATTGGAAACTTTCTCCTGAAAAGATTAATTTTCTTGAACAAAATCATCTTGCTTTTGGCATGACAAGCAGAATTCTGTCGAGAGTTTCATTGTCAACAACTGTAAAATTGCCAAAAGATGTTATAAAGTAAATGGTACTCAAAAATAAATTTTAAAAAACATTTACAGCTTATTTTTATTTTCCCTATCTTTGATGTTAAGGTTAATTTCTGCAATATTGTTAATTTCACATGAACAAACTGGAAATCAAATGAGGAAAAAGTCCCATCTCAGTTTCAGGATCTTTGAGATGTTTCAATTATACGTTCCTTTTGTGTTAAACACAATTCTGGATATTTTCTTTGGAACATGAATCATTATAAAATGAGTTTAAATAATACAAATATTTCTATTAATGACCTGTTTGAGGATCCCAATTCATTGACAAAGATGCTTGTTTATGAAACTATGGCTCTTTCTTCAGTTCCTTAATGAGGAGTCAACCATACTTCATGAAAAATATCTTACTATCAGTAATTTAGAGTTATTTTTGGATCAGAGAGGAATCCAAGTTGAGATAAATTGATGAATTTTCTATACTAAGATACAATCTAAATTCAAATCCAGCCTGTCCATTTTCCTGAGGGCGAACAAACACCTCTGAGCTATTTTGTCAGATTACAACCTGATTGATATGTTATTATACGCTTTCACTCTCAGCATGTCTTCCTTGAAAATTTGCACTTCAGTTATCATAGTTTTCTGTAATCAAATACTTTGAAATGTTACTAGATGCTCTTTATATGTCAATGTCCTGGAAACAGTTCCAGTGAAGACACAGAACACATCACAAAATCTTCCCTCATGACACACTCAGTACGCATTCCTCATGATACGTCATGCTGCCTATTCTTTCTTCTCTCCCTACTATGTGCAACTTAAGAAGGCATAAAAAAATTCTTAAATTTCTATAAAGATACAGAGGTTTTGTCATTCATTCATATTGAATTACATTCCAGGACTTGTGACTTCTGTCATTTATGACTGTCTGTAGTCTAGCTATGAAATAAAACATTGAAGTTGTCTATATTGTTGTTAAAATATTTTCTACAAGAAAATATTCACCTACTTTAAAATATGGACATATATGACAGTTCTTCACCCATTTATATACAGGCAACATTAAATGGACTTTGAAGGAAAAAAAAAGTCAAGCAGAGGCAAGGAGGAGCTAGCACAGATTTGATCAGAACACAATATATTCAGTAATGAAATTCTCAAAAAAATTAAAATGCAAAGTACACTGCATTGAAATGTTCTAAAACATTCGGATCTTCTGTATTGTTTATCCGGTCCATGATAATGTTTGAAAATGTAGATGAGAATCTTAACTATAACACACATCTGGAAGAAGAATAAGCCTTAAAAGATATATATTCTCCAAATTAAATGTGATTTAACAATATCGATTTCACTTACCAAAATGGTAAAATATACCAACTTTATAAATGAAATAATATGATTCCTATGTGGTACACATTTAGCCATTTACCAGTTCGAGAACCAAGTCAGGGTTTGTCTTACTGTATAAAACAAGAAATCCACTGAAGATGCAATTTCAGCAAGATGGAATTCATCATACCATACCTCAGGTCATTTTTCATTTGAACACCACATGTATTGCCAGGGGGGCTCTAACAATAATAAAGGCACTTTTTCCACGAACATTTACCCCACCCAGCCTGGCCTTAAAAGCACCTTTGTCAGGTTAATGCTCACTACTCAGAAAGCCCTGGGTTACTCATAACTTCTTGGCTTCTTGTGGTGCTGCTTCTTCATCTCCATATGCAGACACCTTTAAGATGACACTGTTCTGAAAGGATTTGTGCACACATTTTTCTGAAAGGATTTGTGCACGCATTTTTCTGAAAGGATTTTTGCACACATTTTTCAACCCAAATCTTACTCACTTCTAGCATGTCGCTACTTTGCCAGTGTGAAAACTTCCCTATTGCCCCTGAATCTAACATAGCCACTCATTGCACATTTCATGTTTCCTATACTCCATACTACATGCTACACATGAAGATCATTACATTTCCGTGGCTGATTTCCTTTTATACTCACTAAGTAATTCCAAGATAAAACGCTTGTAAGTTGTTCACTATTCAAATTGTATCTTTCTGAGCCTAAGGGAAAGGGAAAAGAAAAGTTAGGCAATGTGATTCTACCTCAAATATTTTAAACATGTTTATAAGTGTCCTTGGCACAATGCTCATTTGAAAAGAATAGCTATTTTTATCATACTGCAACTAATGAAAGCCAATTTAAATGCATTTGAACCTTGTAAAAATACTGTATTTCTTTGTGTGCTTTTCATTCTAAACTGTGTCTTGATGGAACATTAAGTTTGAAAAGTTTGTCCTCTTTTGCTTCACTAAATCACACCACAGAGAGTTGGAAAAGAACCATTAAAGACCTTAGAAAATTAGTTTTCAAGCTAATGTGAATGTGTGGGTGTGCACAAAAAGATGGACATTAGTTTTCAAGCTAAAGTCAATGAGTGGGTGTGGAAAGAAAAAGATGGACATTAGTTTTAAGCTAAAATCAATGCGTCAATGTGTCAAAAAGATGCACATTAATTTCCTTGGGAAAACATCTTCATTTTCAGTCTGTATTCAAAAGCAATGCTCCACTTCTGGGATAGTCCTGTAACTGTAAACGGCCTAAAAAGAAAAGATGGGGAAGGGCTCCATGCAGGTAGACATTTGAGTCCATGGTAAGAAAGACCAAAATCACTTATTGCCACAGTTGAATTTTCCATAAAACACATAAATTTTACTTTGACATTTTATTTTCTAACGTATTCCAAGTATTTGCAAACATAGAATTATGAGACAGGTATTTTAAAAAATGACAAATTGAACAAACCATGAAGAAAATACCTTTAAATTATGTGGAGGAAAATTTGAATAAAAATCTCATTGAAGTAGAAAAAATATTTTTCTCTATCAAAATGAAATAAACTAGATATAATTTATGAGTATGTCCTCAATCCAATTCAAATCCGTTTTAGGGCATTCACCTCACTTATATAGGAAAGGAATTCTATTCCAAGCACTTACTAAACTGTGTGAATATTTGACACATATGATTGTGGCTTCATTGTAGAGAACAACTGTGATTGTTACTAATAATTATCACAAGAAACCATGACAGCATTGCATCTAAAATATGAGCTTCAGAAACCATCACTGTAGACAAGAACATGCAATTTGCCTCAGTTGTCTCTAAGATTGTATATAGTGGTTCTTTGGGGGGGGAAATCTTTAGTAGAGATTATGAGAAAAAGTACAAAAAAGAGATAGACAGGTTTGCATAGGATGAAGCAGCATAAAGAATGTTTGGGAACAAGTTACTAGCTATGGGTTTAGTTAGCTACGGATATGAAGAAGTAGCTGAATGTGATTGTTTAAGGTATTCTCCGATCAAACATCTTTATAAACATGTCTGTGCATGGAGAGTTAACACCAGCTGGGGAAATTTCAGACCATCTGATTGAACATAGCCTTATCCTTTCGAATGTAAATAAACTGACTCAAGATTGCTACCAAATCTGGACCATCCAGATGGCCCCACTAGATACCCAATTGATGAGACAAGGTATTTCAAGTATTTTAATTGTGTTTTATACGCCATTTTCATGTATGCATTTATTAAATGAACTGGAGTTGTTAGAAGGGAAATCAGGAAACACTTTCACTTTGTTCTTTCAACACCAAAACTTGTAGCATTAATGCTCCCTTTTCTAGTTGGACAACATTTGTGGCAGATGAAGTGACATTTGTGTATAGTTTAGATCTTAAGAGTATAAATTTTAAGCATTAAAAGCTTTGGTCTTGCTGAAATTAAAATGCAATCTTTCACTTAATTCAGAGTTGCTCCATTTACCGATACATGGACCTGATTAAGGCTAAAAATGCAGCAGAGTGGAAATCTCCTTCTTGTTCTCACTGCTGAATGCTCTTCATATGTCTGTAGTCTAAAAAGAGAACACTCAAATATGAAGACAAGGCCATATGTAACTAGTGCATTTGTTGTCTGACATTAGCCTTCAGCAGTGAAAGGAACCCAAATATATTTTCTTACTCTAGTGGACTACGTTCTGGGTTGTTCAAAAACTAAACCATGAGGAAAGATTGTAAAGTTTTATTAGGAGATCAGGATGCTCCCTTCTTATTTTTATTGTATTCTATCTTCTTTCTTTTTCTTATATTGTGACCTTTAGATGGTTTAAGTTTTATTTTTATCCAGTCTACTCTTTGACTATATGTAACTGTACACTGCTTCCCTTAGTGACAATATTCCTTTAATGCACAGTGTATCTTTCTCTTCATCTATTCTTATTAGAAATCTACAAGCTAGAATCAACCTTGCTCTTCAATCATTGTGGTCCCAATTTTAATATATATTTTTATGTTTTAAGCATACCTGTACATAATACATAAATATACAAATATATATAACATAATATAACACATAAATATCTATATTTATATATACAAACTGTACATAAATAAATATATAAACATCATAACCATATTTTGAAGAAGCTGCTATAATCTGTTCATCTATAAACGTTTAGCTAAATGAAATAATAAAGGATAAAGAACAAATCCTGGATAAAATGTCAAACATTTTTTAGATAAAATGGGACAGACATATTTCACTAGTTTTTCATTCTTTCAGTCTTCTAGGTTTGAATCATACTTGAAACAGAAACAATATAGGTTGTATTATTTGTACATAATTCTATATATATTATACACACACATATATATATCACTAATTGTTTTGATTTCACACATAGTAACTATAAGTAGTTTGTTATATGATGGGATATTGGATATATTTGCATATTTTTATATTATTAAATCCAAAAATTAACATATCTGTCCCCTCAAATACATATTGTTTCTTCATATCAAAAGTACTTACATTTTTGCTTAAAACTTTTTAAAATATACATGATGTTATTACCTACATTCAATGCACTATGTAATAGAAACTCATTGTTTGCTTTTCTTTCATAGTATTAGAGACTTTAATTGTAGTCCTTTTGATTGCTTACTTATGGATATACTGACGCATTGAACTGAATTATTTTCAGTCCCTAGGAAATCTTAAACATTATTGGAGCTGAATTTGTTTGTAAAATCAATCTGTTTTTCTTATTAAGTGAAGCTGTGATAGAGTGAATTGATTATTAAAACACAGGGAAGATTTAAATTTATAGTGTTCTATCACTGGGGTCTTTATACCTAGCTATTTTGATTTGATAAGAAACTTTTTTAAAACTTCATGGACTTAGACCTATGAAATAAACTATGAAGATGCAAAAAGAAACTTCCCATGTAACGTTTCTGAAGTAATAAAAATTTATTTGGTCTATATAATTAAGAATGTTTTTGAAAACATGCACAAGATACTTAGTACTCTTAAAGTTCTTCTCTGCTTTGAAGGACATTTAACCTAAATTTTGTAGCACTCTAAATGCAGAGGCAAAATAAAATCAAGAGACTAGAGTTCAAATAACAAAATTTAAGTTACCAAAAGTTAAAAAAATTAAGGGTATGCCAAGAATAAGCACATATCAAATCTTGATTGCAGTGCTAAAACTGCCATATGCTCACATTATTTCCTCAAAGTTTATTATTATACAAAGTATCTTATGAATAAATGGACTCTGAGAATGCCACTTTTTTTCCAAATCAATTTTCAGATGTTGGTAAATAAATAACTCTTGGTCAAGACTATCTGATTATCCTAAAATGCATTTTGCAATGTAGAATGGTTTTGCTCCGTGTTTTACAGTATGCATTTAATTAGCTTTAATGAGAGATATAAAATTTTTAATACTAACTAATATTCTATTTATAAGTCAGTTATAGGGCTGGAGTGATGATTCAGATGATTCACTTGCTGCTCTTACAGAGGATCCTAGTTGGATTCCCACCTCCCACACAGCAACTCACCACTCTCAGTTATTCGTAACCCCTATGATCAAATATTCTCACCTGGGGGAACCTCTGATTAATGTTTGATTCAATGAGTGCAATTCTTTTCAGTAACCTGATGTAAATTAACTATTAGAACATTTTATTTTCCCCTCCACATCTGAAATGCTGCCTAGACTTGAGCAAGTAGCAGCTAATCACTTTCCTGAAATCCTAACATGGCTGCTTATGTGTTCCTTCACCCTCAAACTCTCTCATCTGGGTGGGTTTTTTTTTTTTGCCACTACTAAGACAACAAGCTAATTAATACCAAAGGGATTTTTTTTCTTTTTCTTTTTTTGGTTTTTCAAGACAGGGTTTCTCTGTGGCTTTGGAGCCTGTCCTGGAACTAGCTCTTGTAGACCAGGCTGGTCTCGAACTCACAGAGACCTGCCTGCCTCTGCCTCCTGAATTCTGGGATTAAAGGCATGCACCACCACCGCCTGGCAAAAGGGATATTACATCTAATATTTCTACCAGAAAATGAATTTTAGATTCTTATATTTGGCTTTGGCCTGCCATCTGAACGATATACGAGCTGAAGTTCTTGTTTGATTTCCTAGTTGCAGGTGAGTAGCACAGCCTGAGTTTGCGATACTTTTTACAAAGCAGGAAAGAGAAGGGGGAGAAGGGCTGGGCACTAACATCAGCAGAGAAAATGTTTCCCTAGCATCCCAGCAGACTTCCTCTTTCTCATCATAACTCAAAACTGTATTCTGTAAGGAATTTCATATGTGATTTGGAGGCAAAAATTTTAGTCTTTTGTATTCCCGGGAAGACCGAGGAAACCTGTATAACCAAAGACAACAGAGGTCAAAGTGAAAGGCAGCCAGAGCTGCAGAAGAGTTAAAACAGGGGCAAACAATTTGATTGGGACGAGAAACTGGCGGTTCTTGGAAGACAATCAAAAGTTGAGTTAGTCCTTTTATTTATTTATTTGTTTGTATATTTATTCATTTATTTTAATGGTCTTTATTTATTCCTACATAGATAAATGCACTAGGTCTATAATGGTGTTTTTCTTTATTTTATCTTTTTTAATGTTTTCCCATTATATATGTTGACAGAGCTTTCTGGCTCAGCCAGTCCCACAGATGTTCAGTCCCAAAGAATCACACAGAGGTCTACACTAATTATAAACTGGTTGGCCTATTAGCTCAGGCTTCCTATTAACTAACTCTTACATATTAGCCAATAATTCTTATCTGTGTTAGCCACATGGCTTGGTACCTTTTATCAGTGAGTCATTCTCATCTTGCTTCCTCTGTGTCTGGGTTACGACTGCAGAGTGAGCCTTTCCTGTTCCCAGAATTCTCCTATTCTGGTTGCCTCACCTATACTTTCTACCTGGCTACTGACCAATCAGCATTTTATTAAGTCAATATAATTGACAAATCTATACAGGGTACAAGACCATTGTCCCACAGCAAATATATATTTTGGACATATTATTTTCTCTCTCCAAACTCCTCTTAGTTCTTCCTTATTCTACTCATTCAATTCTATATTCTTTCTCTCTCCAACAAATAAAGAAAAAATAAACAAAGAAAGGCACACACTCATATGATACACTCACACACATACACAAAACAAGCAAACAAATAAATAAAAAACAAAAAATACTTTGTTATTCATACTCCAACTAATTCTGAGCATGTGGCCTACCCTGGGGTGTTGTTGTTATATGCAATCTCTCTGCATTGGATAGAAATTATTTTTCTGCTCCTACCAATTATCAATTTTATATAGCTTCTTGGTTAGGAGTGAAACTAATGTTCATCCTCTTCTCCATGCCCGAATTTTGTCTGGTTTGAACTTGAGAAAGATTTGTCTATGAGTCATAGCATCTGGATTGATCCACACAGCAATCCTGTGGTGCCGAGAAGATGCTATTGTTTTGAAATTGTCCACCATCAAAAAACTAAACAAGGAAAAGCACACGCACACACAGAGGCACACATGAACACACACACACACAGGCATACACAGAAAAACAAGTAAACAAAAAAGAATGGTTTGTGTTGAAACTTGACTCTTGCAATTTTTTGCTGCCTCTTCTAAATAAGGTGTCTAACCTTTGAGGGAATGGATAATAGACAAATGAACAATATTAAAATTCATACTCAGAATTGTATAAAAATAAAAATCAGAAAACAAATACTTGAAAAGTCAATGTTAAGATAGGGTGAACTAAAACTCAGAGAAAAAGGATGAAAAAAGGAAGTAATTAGAATAATCTTTGATCTAATAATGTGTATGCTTATTAAGAATATGCACAAATCAATTAATGAAAGGCAATGTGTGACAAGGCAAGTGAGACCAAGATCAAAGTAGAATGGTGTCATAGAGGCTTTGGAGTTGAAGGGCAAATGATTCTTTTTTAATTTAAATAACATTTATTTCATTTATTATTTATTTCATTTATTTTAAATAACATTTATTTCATTTATTTTACATACCAACCAGTTTCTTCTCCTGTCTGCTTCCCTTCCCTATCTTCCCCCTCCCCATCCACTTTTCCTTCATCTTCATTCAGAAAGGGACAGTCATCCCTTGGGCTTGCACAAAGCATGGCACATCAATTCTAGACAGGACCAAACTCATCCCCATGGTCAAGGCTTGGAGAGATAATCCAGCCAGGAGAAAAGGTTACTAAAAGTCAGCTAAGCGCCAGGGAGAGGTCCTGCTTCTGCAATTAGTGCTAAGAGACTAAGCTACACAACTGTCCCACACATGCAGAGAGCCTAGGTCAGTCCCTTTAGGGCTTCCTGACTGTTGGTCCAGCATGCATGAGCTTTTGTGTGCCAGGTAGCTGTTTCTGTAGGATCTCCCATTATGACCCCCTGTCTGGTACAGTCCCTGCTCCATTTCTACCCCAAGACTCTAGGAGTTCAGCACAGTGCTTGTCGGTGGATCTCTGCCAACACTTCCATCAGTATCTCTGATGGCAATTAGAGAAGTCAGTAATCTGCTTACAGTAAATTCAATTGAGGCACCATCTCCACCATTGTTAGGAGTCTTAGTAGGGGTCATCCTTGTGAGTTCCTGGGGGTGTCCCTGGCAGTAGATTTCTCCTTGATTCCAATATGGTACCCCTTATCAAGACGTCTCTTTTGTTACTTTCCCTATTCATCCTGCCTCTAACATGCCTTCTGCATCCAGCCTGCCCAACATACTCACTCTAGTTTCCATTCCTCTTTCCCTTCAATCCCTGGCCCATGTTTACCCAGGAGATCTTTTCTTTTCTACTTCTCCTTGAAAGGGAAATCCAGGCATTCCTCTTTGGGCCCTTCTTGCTATCTATCCTCTCTGGAGCTGTGGATTGCAGGTTGCTTATCTTCTATTTTGCTTCTAATAACCACCTGATTGAGTACATACCATATTTGTATTTCTGGGTCTGGGTCACCTCACTCAGAATAATCTTTCCTAGATCTATCCATTTTTCTGCAAATTTCACAACCCCACATCTAACACAGGGCTGATCCCTGAAATTTATAAAGAGGCTCAATATCAAAATACCAAATAATCCCGTTAAAAAATGGTATCCAGGTCTCAACATAGAATTCTCAACAAAAGAACCTGAAATGATACAAAGACACTTAAAGAATTGCTCAGCATCCTCATTCATCAAGGAAATGCAAATGCAAATGATTTGAGATACCATCTTACACCTGTCAGAACGACTAAATTCAAAAACACTGATGACAGTTTATGTTGAAGAGGATGTGGGTGTGTGGGACTTGGTGTGTATGTGTGTGTGTGTGTGTGTGTGTGTGTGTGTGTGTGTGTGTGTGTGTGTACATACGTGCGTGTGTCTGTGTCTGTGTATACAACCCTAATTGCAAAGAGGAAAGGAACTTAAGGAAGTTTTCGAGTAAAGCAAATAAAAACAGATTTTTGCAGTTTTTGATGTTGTTTCTCCTATAGTTAACAAGGGGATTTAAGTAAGCTTATGAGAAAACAGCAGTATGAAGTATGAAGTTAGATATTTAATAGGAAATAATGAATAAACATTCTTAGTTTTTCCATACACACTTTATTTTTCACTGGTCCGTTATAGTAATGTAAGTCATGACATACAGGAAGAATATCACAACTATGGACAATTGAAAAATGCTTCAAAGAAGTCTGGCATGTTATGAGTTCAGTTATTAATGTACTGATGGTGATTGTAGTGTCAGACTTTTACATTGCTTTCTTCTTTTACAAAAACTCACTTACCAATGATCCGTCAGTAACTCTGAAATTAAAAATGAACTCAGAAGTCTATGTATGCATCTGTCTTCAAACTTCATAGAATTAGTATAAGGACAAATTTCAGCATCTAGAAAGTGAGAGAAGAATGTGTCCCTGCCACCGAGAGCTCACTTTACAAAAGAGTTCACAAGACTGAGGCAAGTTGGATTTGGCAGGAACAGAAAGCTTCTGATTATCAAACTAGTGCAAAAGGCAGAAACAGTTGCAGAAGTAAACTACTAACAGTAAAGGTTTTTCTTATTAGTGTTCACTTCTGTAATTTCCTTCTATTTAGATATTAAACTTTGTGCAAGAGGAATGAACTCTTATATTTGCATACAGAGTCTAATAAGTTTGATTTGGAAAGAAAATGATATGCAAATAAAATCAACTAAGGCACTTAATACTAACAACAGATTCTGAAAATCATTTAAGTAGACTAATTCATATTTTTTTAAATGTGTGCATAGCTTGTCTTGCAATACATTGAATCATTAATTACTGGATTTCGGGCATTATATTATCATTATTTTTCAATCAGGAAAGATAATTGTCAGTAACAAGAGAAACATGCATTCATTATTACAAATCAAATGCAGGCCATGTATTTTTGCCTTTGGATCCACTAATGACTTTAAAATATTAATTAATGTAGCGACAGTTTGAAAAGTATTTAGAAAACACACTCTATAGAATCAAATATGATACAAATAAGTAATGACTAAAGAGCCTATAATGAAACAATTCAGGATTAGGAATTATATATGATAATGTAGCAAATAAAATATCATTCGTCCCTACAAAATATAACATTTTACATTAATTTTCCCAATAATTGAAAAGATAAAGCCAATTAAACTTCTAATTGAATCTTATAGTTCTAAGGACAATGTGTGTTCTATCAAAATTAATATTTTTTCAAATTCATATGAAGTATATTCAAAATTGGAAACACACTTCTTCCTCTAATATATAGGCATGACTTTGTCATAAAAGGTCTCACAAACTAATATTTATTACTCATTCATTTAATGCATGTGTTTGTTACAGAAAAGTTCAAGCTCAAAACTTTATCTGACAAATAAAGGAGATGCGATCAATTAAGTGTTTCATTATACTGCAGTATTAATTATGCTTAAAATCCCAAACAAAAATTCTACACTGAATAAATGTTTTAAAATAAGGACATTACTAACTGCGGAAACTTGAGAATGTGGTTTATCATCTGATGATGAGTGCTAATTATTAAGTTGACAGAATTTAAAACTACCTTGGAGTTGAACCTCTAGAAATGTCTTAGAGAATTATTTCTGAGTGTTATGATTAAGTTGGTAAGACTTACCCACCACAAGTACCATCATAACTCAAGTAGAAAATCCTTGATTGTGCAGGACTAGAGAATATAATCTAACCTGGGCATTCATTCTTGTGTTTTTCATCTTGGTGTGGGTACAATGCACTCAGTTGTTACAGGCTCCTATGACCTTGAAGCCAATGATGGATTGTTCCTAAAACAGTGAGGCCAAATACACGCTTTCTCTTAAGTGGCATATGTCTGAGTACTTTATCACAGCAAAAGGAAAAGAAACTAAAAGAACTTCCAATCAGATTTTGCTAACATAAAGGTATTATTATACACAGTTACCAAAGTTTATACTTCATTTAAAATTTAAATATTAATTTGCAAGACACTAATAATGTAAATTTATATTGTTATGTATATCCAAGGACTGAACAATAAGCTCAATATTGTCTGCAGTTTAGACAAGTGTTTTTATATTTAGGGTATTATAATAAACCAAAGTTTTTTTTAAACATATGGAAAAATGTCAACTTTTAAAATGTTCATTATATTATGTTCTACTATATTATGTTCTATCTTATTTTATTGAATTTAGTTACTGGGTTATTCATAAGGTTTATATAACCCACACTATTTTAGTACTAGCTATGTAGCTGAGGATGACCTTGAACTCTATATCTTTGTACCCTGTCAACCAAGTTCTGGAATCCACACTGCTTGTAATGTTATCAGTATCCCAAAGGTCCTAGCCCATGGTATGGAAACACTCTACTAACTGAGCTACATCCCTAGCCAAACCTATTTTATATTTTAAAAATTAATTAAAATTCTTCACAGCCCTCTGGGCATGATCAAGTGTTATAAAAATTAATTAAGCATTTTAAACCTTAAGAGATTAATAATAAAATATTATTGAAGTCACATTTTTAATTCATAAAATAAACACCAATGGTAAGCCTAATGATTTTCAATTGGTAAAATGTCTAGGTAAATGAAGAAACATGAGGATTCCACTTATTTTTAAGTTGAATTCTGTTGTAATGAGGCAAGCAGGGTGCCAATCTGTAGTAAGAGGAGCAGGCTACATTCCCGGTGCCTGGCTAGCTTAACCCCCAAAATAACCAAACAGAAATTGTATTAATTAAATTACTTCCTGGCACATTATATCTAGCCTCTTCTTGGCCAACTCTCACATCTTGATCTAACCCATTTCTATTAATCTGTGTTTACCACTAGGTTGTGGCTTACTGGGAAAGATTCAGCATGTCTGACTCTGGTGACTCCACTGCGGTTCTCTCTCCCTGCCTTCTTTCTCCCAGCATTCAGTGCTCTTTTCCCCGCCTATCTAAGTTCTGCCCTATCAAAAGGCCAAGGCAGTTTCTTTATTCAACCAAGGAAAGCAACACAAATATAGAAGGATCTCCTACACCATCTCCCCTTTTCTGTTTAAACAAAAGAGAAAAGCTTTCACTATAACATAGTAAAATTACATATAACAAAACAGTTATCAAGCAAGAATTACAGTTATCATATTTATATCTACTTTATCTTTTATCATAACTAAGGAAAACTATAATTATAACTATCCATTCTTCAACTCCATCAAAGACTCCAGAAGGATATACTATTACCTAAGTAAACGAGAAGTAAGCAACTTCCAAAACTCTAGAAGTGACAGAGACATCTCTCTTCCTGGACAGTCACTCAAAGTTAATTTGTACTGTTGGGACATCCATCTTCAGCTTACAGCCCCATAGTGTCCAGCAGACTTTTTCATAAAGCAGGAAATTTTAAAGACAGTTTAGTCACTTTCTTCTGTATCCTGCAGAATGTCTCGCAGGATACAGGAATCAGGAACCCCAAAGGATCATCTCACCTTTAGGCAAGTTCAGCAGTCCTCTCTCTGTGGGTTCTTCATGTCCAGTTTATGCAACAGTCCAGGGAAGAGCAGTTTTTTGCCTAAATGGCTAACAAACTCCATAAGAAACCTCTTCGATGCCCATTTTTCTCTTGAAGTAGATTGGTGCTGCCAGGAGCAGATGTGTCTCATTGTCTTGAAAAGCCCTAAGTTATTAAAACATTAAATGTCATATTCTGTAGTCGTTGAAAGATATGAAGAATGCCTATTTAACTGAAATATATCTCTATCTATTTAGAAAATCTAACTAACATGACTACAAGCTTGACTATTATCGATGATTATCCATTAACAACCCATATTTCCTAATTATATATTACATTTCCCCGACAAGCCACCCCTCCTGCTACAGAACTCTTTTTTTTTTACAACAGTTTAATGTGAATTTAACAGGAAAGAAATTAATGAAACACACGTTTGCCATTACTGAGTCCCTGAAGTCTGAAGATCACTAAAGCAAGCTAAATAAACACAATAGGTAACTATTGGAAAGAGGTAAAATAAATGTCATTACTTAAATCTGGTAATATTTTCTATACAGAAAGAACAGAGAAATTCTCCTCCTGGATTAGACAGATAGTTAGATGGAAGAGCAAGGAATTAAATAATTGTTGGATATATTAAGAGTTTTTAGGAGAATTTGTAAGTGCTAAGTCAGTCAAAGTAAATGCTGACTCTTAATTTGCTTTATAGGTATGAAGATCAGCAAGGCTAAATTTTTTTTGCAAACCAGTAAAATATCGATCATTTGGTTTATTGGGATTGTTGAATATTAACATATAAGCTATAACTGACATTATTTTGCTTGAGATAATTTTTTAGCTATTTAATTCAGAGAGTGTAGAAAATCTAAGCACAAAATGAGAGGGATCAGGGAGACAAGGAGAACTTAGGTTGTAGAAGACCTAAGCAGGGCTCATGGGGGCTGACAGAGACTGAAGAGACAATCCTAGAGCATGCATGGTTTTGTACTAGGTTCTCTGCATATATATTGTAGTTGTTGGCTTAGTGTTTTGGGATAACTTCTGACAGCTGGAATGGGCTGTCTCTGACTCTTATGCCTGCTTTTGGAACCTTTTCCCTCCTACTGGAATGTGAGGGTTTGTGCCTGGTCTTATTGTGTCTTGTATCCTCTATGATATTCCCGTGAAGTCTGCTCTTTTCATCTGGGAGAGAGGAGTGGGAGGAGGTGAGGGGATGGATTTAAGGTAGAGGGGAGGAGATGACCGAAACTTGGAGAAATATAGGGAAGTGAGCCTGTGCTAGAGATGTATTGTATGAAAGAAGAATAAACAAAAATTTAAAAGAAATGAGTAGAGCCAATATATTTTGAATTGACAAGACAATCTTAGACACATTTTGGTGAATCCTGAATAGACAATGGGTACTATCTAAACCCAGCTTCTTACAAGTGTCCCTGGAAATGGAAGTTTTCGCGGTTGGTTTCTTGTATGACTTGTTATTTCAATGGGATAATTGTGTGTTTTCCATATTATTATTTTTTTAGAAAGTTGAAATAATAGCATCTATGCGATGTTTGTCTTATTAAGTGGGTAACCATAAAACAACATGACTGCCATTATCCCTATGAAGTCAATCTCTTGCCCATTATTTAGACTTTGCTTATTTTTTTTAATTATCCCATGTTTTCCAGAAGTTGTTGCATATGATAATTATTTGGAAAGACCTCTTTCAACAATTCTTCCTCATATGAAACAGATTTTCCTATATACATTCTTTTAACCATATATGTATAAGACTAAAAGCAGTATTATAGGTGTGTTTAGAGTTTTTAGACTTTTGGAATTTTATTATCCAAATCATACTGTAAGCCAAATTTCAGTCAGGTACTTATTATTATACTAGTAACTCTTGCAGGAATTTATATTGCTCTGTTTAGAAAATTTCTACTTTTCACTGCTTTGAATTAAGTTTGCCAGGAATTTTTTCTCTGTTAATAACATAAAATGGCTTTCAATCAATACATTTTCAATTACAAAATGATTTTAAACAAAGTCTGTATTACAAGAAAGTGAATCCACTAGTTCAGCAGGTTTTCTAAAAGATTTTGTTATACAGACATTTTTAAAATATGTAAATCCTAAAAATGAAAGAAAATGCAGTACCTTGCAAAGATTTTCTCATAGTTTATCATTCAATCTTAACCTCCATGCAATCTGGTTTTCGGTTATAAGTCTAATCTTTCAAATTGTTTGTAACAAGGAAAGGTTTCTTTGGCAAAGAAAAATGTCAATAAAATAAAGCTACATTATTATTCTTCTAAAGCAACTGCATCAAACCTTGAAGTGTTTAAAGAAATGAAACTTAGAAAGCCTTTATTATTTATTTTGGTATTTTTCAATATTTTGCATTTAGAATCTTATCATAAATTCTGTACAGTCACAAGTTTTTTCTCATCTTTGAATGTTTCTTCTGTCCATCAATCACATAGAATGGAAGGTAAGTAGATAGATAGATAGATGGATGGATGGATAGTGGATAGATGGATAGATAGATAGGAAGATAGATAGAAAATACCTGTTTGCCTACATAGAAATCTAAATAGAAAGTATACAGTGAAGAAAGAAGATCATAGAGGCATTTCCTGGGATACAACTGTTTTTCTTTGACTCTCACATTACAGTTTCATGAACTTACTAAGAAAACTACATTGCAATATATATTTATGAATAAATTGTATAATATTTTATGTAACATCAACTACGACAATGACACCAGCCTAATAATTTTGTGTCATTCAAAATAAAGCTATATAATTTAGGGATTATTTTAGGTGAATAATGTAAAATTTAATAAATGACAATATAAAAACAAATTTAAGTATTAATTCTTTGATCCAAAATGCTCACATCTAAGATGTATTTAGCTCTAATATTAGCAAAAAATGCTGTTTAATCATTATAACTGTACATATTTGATAATTATTATTGAATATTTGAACATTAAAATAAATCCATCATCACTGTATATTGAAATACTGACTTCTGTTAACCAACTGCCTTATATTAATATTGTGTTATCAAAAGACTATCCTACATTAAATTTAAGATTGGTATGCTATTAAAATATTTAGTGATGCCATGAGGTACATTTACCATAACACTAGTTTCCCTTATATGGTAATACTTATTTCCGTCTTGATATCCAGAGAATCACTCCTGAAACCCAAAGTGTAATAGCTATTGAAATGAGCAGTAGGAGAACATGAAGAAAACAAACGGCACACAGACATCATCCTAAAGTGATTACAGCTCTATTGAACTGTTTATGATAAATTATGAAAATCAGCACTTCAATCCTCAGGCTCTCATTTCGTGAAAAAATTATTTGGCAATTTGTTTATTTGTTTGTTAATGCTTTTTTCATTTTGTATGTTATTTATTTATTTTATATCCTGACTATTAGTGCCCCTCAGTCCTCTCCTCCCATTCCCTCCTTCCTACCTACCTTCTACCCCCTCCGCAACCCACTTTTCCTCTCAAGGATATCAACAAAACATACCGTATCAAGTTGCAGGAATACGTAGCACCTGTTTTTGTACTAAGCTTGGCAAAGTAACCTAGGCTGAGGAATGGGGCCCCAAAAGGGAGGAACAGAATTGGATATAGCTCTGTTCTCACAAGAAGACCAAGTTACACAACTGTAACATATATGCAGAGGGCCTAGGTTACTTGATTCTGTGTTACCAGGAGACATCATTGCTTTACAATTTATTGCAGAATTTATGCTATATATTTAAGTTATATCAAGTATATCACCTTACAGGAAAAAGATGGTTAAATTATCTAATTTTATTTAGTAAAATAATGTTTAAAAGACATTTGTTTACACTAAGGATAAATACCATGTTTTAAAGAATATTGAAAGATTTAAATTTATTGATCAAGATAGCACTTCATTTGATATAGGTTATTTATGCTTCCAAATCAGAACTATATTATTTTATTATATGTTTAATATATCAGTTTAAATGAGACTGCCTTTCAATATTTTCCATATATTTGAATACTTAGTCCCCATTTAGTGGAACTGTTTGGTAAGTATTAAGAGATATGACTACGTTTGAGGAAATGAGCCACTGGTACAGGCTTGGAGGTTTCAAAGCTTCTGCCTTTCCCTATGATTCTCTCTGATTTACAGTTATGCCTGCCAGCCTGCTGCCTTGCTCCATACCATGGTGGTCACAGATACTAATCCTCTGAAACACAAAGCCTCAAATAAACTCTTCCTTCTATAAGTTGCTTTTGTCATGGTGTCTTATGAGAGCAGTAGAAAAGAAACTAGGAATATTACTTTGATTTTTTCATAAAGTAAACATATTAAAAATGACATGAAAAGTACCTTGAAACAATACTGCAAATTATACTCTAGTTACAGCTATTTCATTTTGAATATGCTTAGCAGAGTACCAACAAGATAACATTTTTACCATTATCATTGCATGGAAAAGTGACATACATGAACTAACTCAAGTAAA